>CM050170.1:184205395-184240395 GCA_027410445.1 Discoglossus pictus | reverse complement strand
GAACATGAGAAACGGCAAACCACAGACGCGTTTCGGCCTTTACGGGCCTCGTCAGTGAGGTGCAGCTGAACTTCCTAAGGCACTGTGAGCAAGGGGTCCATATCTGCCTTAGAAAGCTCAACTGCACTGACTAGGCCCATAAAGGCTGAAACGCGTCTGTGGTTTGCTGTTTCTCCTGGTCAGGGTAGAATTGCCTGGTATTTCGGGGCTGGGTCACTCTTTTGAGTGGCACCAGACTGATATACTACAGGATATTTCTCCCTGTGAAGGGCACAAGTGGCTAAAAGAGGCTGCTCTCAGAGTGGCTTATCATGGCCATAGAACTAACCTATTAAGGTTAGTTTGTTCTCTGATGAGCACCCCTGACTTAGTTATTTTGAGTATATGTGTTCATCTCTCTCTCTCTGTTATTTCTAAGTCTCTCTTATTTTTTCTTTGCCTATTTTGCTCTATGTGTCTGTTATTTTCTGCCTCTCTTTCCATGTTGTGATCGCTCTCTGCATCTCTATTAGACAAGTATTTTTCTGTGACGCTCTTCGTGTTTCTCTCCAAGGTTCAAACCTCTCCGCATTTCAAATGGCCAAAGAGACGCACCTATTTTTGCAAAATGTTGTATTGTTCAATAAGGCTAACACCATTCTGTATGATATCTACTATTTAGAGATACTATGTGCAAACAGAAACATTCTGTAGAACAGATACTCCATTAGCCACATAAGATTCCCTAAACGTTGAAAACCGCAGTCCGTAATGTAGCATGCAAGACTTATGGCTATTAAATTGGCCTCGTAAAGCAACCCGCCGGCGACTTGCGGGGAAGGGGGCGAAAAAAACGTACTAAAAACGTGAGCATTCGACTTGTGCGCCCGCAAATCCTTTGTTCTTTCAAGCCCGTAACTGTTACGTTCCAATCATGCTATTAAATTGCATCGAATCTACTGGCGTTCAAGCTCGTAACCCGCAAACGGAGCTGAAAAGCCTACGAGTGCTAGAGAGGACCCGCAAGGGGCTAAAAGTCCTATCCGTAGCACTGTTAATATAATAAAAGGGAAAGTGATGTTAGGTATTAGAATTAATAGTACAACGTTCTCAAGCTCGCCAATCTAAAATATAAAATACTTTATTTCACGTTTCATTTCTGTGTTATATCTATCCCGACAATCAATGTGTTAATACAAATAATGGAACTCGCATGGACTAGAATATCATATTTACGGCTTTATCAATATTGCATTATTTCTGGAATGTGGGTCGTATTTGAAACCTGTAAGACTTTGAAATCCCATCCCCATTTTTCAGTGCTGTAATTCTGACAATCTCTGTTGCCATTGGCTCCATCTAAACCGTAACTACGGGTTTGAGTAATTGATCATGGCCATGTATCCAACGTTCGACAAATGGTTTACGGGTTTGCGTTGCAAGCCCTTAGCTTGCGCCCTGCTCGAATTTAATAGCTCTGTACATCGGTTAAATTTCAAGCCCGCAGCCGTTGCAGGTCTCACGTTGC
The DNA here is from genome assembly GCA_027410445.1 of Discoglossus pictus. Classification (NCBI taxonomy): domain Eukaryota; kingdom Metazoa; phylum Chordata; class Amphibia; order Anura; family Alytidae; genus Discoglossus; species Discoglossus pictus. The sequence continues at coordinate 184,238,888 of CM050170.1, read as the reverse complement.
ACTTGGAATTTAATGTAGCTATAGGTCTCTATCTTACTCCTAGACTTGGAAGAAAAGAACAGGAGGAACCAGAAAAAAGTAGAACATGGCCAAGGCTGGAAACAACCATTAAATGTGGAACATTCCTTTAAAAAAAAAGGGACATTTGCATGGCCAAGAGGGACAGGGATTCCCCTGAAAAGAGGGAAAGGGATTCCCCTAAAAAGAGGGACAGTTGGGAGGTATGTACATATGTCTCTAGCACTCTCTTGATCTACCTCTTTGTCTCTCTCTGTCTCTCCTTCTGTAATTCTCTCAGTCCGTGAAAGTGTCTCTCTGCCTCTCTCGCCGTTTTTCTCGTGATGTTTTTCTCTTGCCGTCTCCAGCCCCGTTTACTGCCTTCTAGCTTCCTTTGTGTCTCCCTCATACAACATACACATACCCACCCATGTACACACAAGATACAACAGTTTTTTGCTTTACGGGATATTCAGCCGATGAACGCCATACTGAGATTCAACATAAAACTCATGACTGACACCTTGTGGTCATTTTGTAACATGACAAGCTTTTCACTACTGAGAAACATTCCTAGCTTGTGAGGATATCATGCAATATTTTAAATGCTCCATTTCCAATGAGACACATTCATGTACCTGATCCTGAAAAGCAGTCGCTTGATCCTCAAACCCTGCGGTTCTGAAGTAATTGACAACATCAGCAACGGCCCACTGCGCTGGGTCAGGCGGCCTCCCGTTTTCTACTGAGCTAGAAAATACAAAGACAAGAAAAGTATTAACATTTGTCCAGAGAGGGAAACAATGAAAACACTCAATATAAATTCACTGAATTTATCTCTACAATGTTCATTTGCATAACTTATTTGACAGTTATATGATCAAAAATGAAAGATTGAATTTTTTTTTTTTTTTTACTTTTTACATTTACTAAATTTTGTTTACTGGGGAGCAAATTGTTTTTTTTTTTCTGAAAAGGATCACATTGAATACCTATAAGACTGGAAAACTGCAACTTTGAAGAAGCAATTAATAATATTAGAAACAGGAAATGTCAGTGGAAAGAGGATATAAGGGAATATACAGGGAATAAGAGAGATTGGAACCAGGGAAAGAGTAGGGGGAACAGATGGAAGACATCAACGCAACAGTGAGAGAAGAAAGCATAAGGGACAGAAGAAGCTAAATTAAGGTGAGAAATAAGTGGAGGGGTAACAAGCAAAGGTGAGATGGGTGGTGGACAGAAAATCAAAAAATAATAAGGAAGTCCTCCTCCTTATACACACAAACACACAGTGAACTGCAGGAGGGGTTAAACTTACTTTCTGTTGTTGTTTTTCTTTTACTAGGTTAGAGGGCTACTGTAATGCACTTGTTTGTTTGTTGGGCATATCTATTATAACATGCAGTTTAGTTTTCTTAGCTTTGAAACAATCTGTTTTCACCTCAAGCAGAGCTTCATATCTCGTCCTACCGGTGTCCTCTTGGGGTGTAGAGAGCTCTCAGTGGGTCAATAAAAAAATATATACGTAAAGTAACGAAGACCGGCTGATACTTCTTGTGGGAGGAAACACCAGTGGTGACTTTAAGATAAAGCCATTGCTGATTTACCACTCCAAGACTCCTTGAGCCATGAAGGGCATAACCAAGTCCAGTCTGCCAGTCCATCTGCCAATCCAACAAGAAGATCACCATGGACATATTAAATGAGTGGTTCAGCGAGTATGTCTACCCATCAGTGAAGAGCTACTGTAGGCGCAAAAGGCCTTGAGCCAAAAGTGCACCTCTTGATGGACAATGCTTCTAGCAACCCTGTCAACTTGGCTGAGCTGAACTGCTGCATCCCGGAAAAAGGTGTGTTCTTGCCGCCTAACATGTGTGGGGGCGGGGGGAAACTCCCACAGCCGATTTACAACGTCAAGTAGCATGGGGCCCAGAGTTTCTTTAAGATATATTTTGTCACATTGACTGATGAATATAGTAAAAAGGTAAAGAGCACTGTTAAGTGAATTATACTATAAATAATTGTTATAGAAGAAGTTTTAACACTTGTACATTTTTATTTTGTTTTTAAGTTATTCTTAGGAATATGAAAAACTGGCTATATATTGAAACAGACATTGTTTCAGCTACTGAATACTAATTAATGGTTTTGATGTGCAAATTTAATTCAAAGTCTGCGTATCTGTCTCTGTGATGGCCAAACAATTCCCCCAATGTCATCATGCAATTAGATACTCTCCCGACCCTTATGAAGCACTCGGAGCTGCAACAGGCCAATTATAACAAACTATAGGTCTCGGGAATCACTGTAGAGAAAAATGGCAAATACAACGTACAGGCACTTTAAGATGAAATAAAATTGTTAGGGTGACAGTGATCCTAAAAAATAAAAATGTTGCTGAAAGGATGGTAATATCTGAAGGAACGGATACACAAACAGAAATCTCAAGAGCGTTGTGGCTTTTTGGGCTCTTTGTTATTATTTAAAGCTGATATTAAAAGCTTAAAATTATCGGAGCTTAGAAACAAAATCCTTAAAATACTAAGCACTAGAAATAATTGCTAATGAAAAGAGTTTGTTCTTGGAAATCTGCCCTGAGTTTGTGCAAACAAAAAATGAAAATGAATAAACAATTCTATACATTTTTTATTTACAATTTTATTTATGAATCGGTTACATTTAGTATATTTCATGGAATATGTCACAAAGGAGAGGCCATTGCGGCCAATGTTCAGAACTTCACTATGAATGATCATTAAACAATTTTAGTAATTAATAAAATATAGAATTTGCTGATGAAACATGATTTAAATAGGCATTAAAATCATTAGTTTCTTAGTAGCAAAGAACTAAGGAATAAAAAGTAATTTTATCAAGAATACAAGACAGCAGCATTCAAAAACAACTAAAAATAATTCAAAACATATATAAGTGAGTTCCCTATAAAGTGAAGGACATATACAAGATATTGTATAAGCATTCTCTATGGCCCACAAGGGGCTCCTCCCAAGCTGGAAGGCACAGATGTTCTGTTGCCCCCAAAACGTGCTCAGTCCGCGACGTACTGCTATGACACGGACTAGTGTTTAATATGTACAAGTTACATGCTAAATAAATACTAAGCCCTTTTATGATAGTTGTCGCTATACCAGACATTTTTCTCTTATTGCATCTAAGTATCAGCCACTTGAGATGCACTTACAACAAAATTGTCACCAAGTAGATTATGCAGTTAAATATGGTAAGTTTAGATGGAATTGCTTTGTCCGTGGGATCTACGGTGATCTCCTTAAAAAACAGACTGATGTTAAAATATATATATTACGGAAATACTAGCATAAGTATTCCACATGAATAATATGCAGGCATTATAAAATGCCAGTCATTCTGCGTATAATATATATTAATGCAAAAAGCAGAACTCACACAAGTCTCAATAACTGAATATGATAAGTATAAGCAGTATATAAGAATAGTTATATTGACAAAAGTCCCTTGCTGAATATTACAATGTTCTCTAGACATGGTAACTGAACTACCTCTGTACAGATGCTCCCTAACGCGCGTTTCTCTACTTTTACTTTTTTTAAAAGGGAAAAGGGAAAATGCAGGTGCTGCCTTTGTTTATAAAGTAAAAATCATTATTATAATTACTATAGTGACTTATGAACCTTCCTCGGCTATGCAGAGGAGGAAGAATCTAATTGGTTGCTCCTATTACCATCCAAAGGCATGACGTTGTAGGTTGCTAAAGTTGAAAATAACCCGAAGGATTGTAATTACTATGAATATAGGAAAGATGATACTAAAAAGAAAATAAATAACATGCGCATGGCACAGTAAATAGTATAATCCAAAAATATGGAAGTCAAAGTAAGTCTTGAAAAAAGGTCCTTGAAGAGAACTAAAGAAAGTTGATAGAAGGGTCACATAAAGATCAAGGCTATATATAACAGTATTATGATCACCTAACACAGGAGGTGTCCAAACTCGGTCCTGGAGGGCCGCACCCAGGACTGGTTTTGTGGATATCCTTGATGCAAGCAGGTGAGACTATTGCTTCTTCAGTCATCCTGATTGACTCACCTGTGCACAGAAAGGAAATCCTCAAATCCAGGCTTGGGTGCGGTACTCCAGGACTGAGTTTGGACACCCCTAACCTAACAGAAAACAGACTGCACAGAGATATTGCTCATGATCTGTAAAAAGGCAATATATACATGAATCAGTAGTGTAGTGAATGTGATTTATACACATGTGAAAAGGTGCTAAATGTGTCAAATAATATGACTATATATTGTTATACTTAAAATGCATTTGAATTAGATAATGAGGATTGCTGACATGTCATTGAGTGCGATTTGTTAACGCACAATAAATTAATCAAAAATAAAATGTAGTGTGATTGGTGGAAGATGAAAAAAAAAAAAAGAAAGGATTATACATAGATCTGTGGGAGATAATATATATATTGTAATGGGCATTGTTTTTAAATTGTCTTATATTTACAAAAAATATTGTGTAATCTGTAAATATACAGTATTTGACCAATGCAGTGTAACAATTAATAAAAGAAAATATAAATCAAAACATCTGTCTGCTATTATAAAGTTAGCATAATGTGATCTAAATATTATATAAAGTGAACTGATTGTCCAAATATCTGTAATATTTTATACATTATAAGTGTCAGTGATTTATTTCTAAATGAGATATATTAGGATTGAATTATGATGAATTTCTTAGATTATTGTGGAATAACAAAATGTTCCAGCTATTCAATGATGATCTATTAAATTATGTCAATTATTTTTAGGAGTTATGGATTTCAATGACAAAATGAATTCATAAATCAGATTTACATTTTTTTTAATTATTAATATTTCTTACATTTTATATATAATGGAATATGCCACCTAGTAAATGGTGGCTTATTTAAAATATCCATATGTGCATTATTTAATAATATAAATGATTAATCTCAAATTATGAAAATTAATATTTTATTAGTAAGTTATTCCACCAATTCCTTTCTATGAAACCAATATTTTGTTACTCCTACTCCTTTTTCTTACACTCAATCATGCTGTGTTATGGATAATGTAATTGTAGACGTGGTAAAAATTACACAATCATCTTGTTTTATTGATGACCAATGAAATTCCATACGTTCTTCCATGTTGATTATACAAATCAAATAATTCAAAAGAATAGTATTATGAAGATGTAAATTACAATTGTTTTCCCATTAGCACACATTATTTGGTAAGAAATATAAGTAATAACCATCTGATAATCAGAAAATAGGATATCCCACGGATTTTTATTTAAACCGTTCTCCAAGAATTTCTTTCTTTTTTTTTTTTATAAATTGATACTAGTCATATGGTGTCAAACAAATTTTGATAGATACAGGAGTTGCTGCAATTTATCTTAGTACTAAATGTTTAGATAAGGAATCGTGTGTGATAACCATATGATGTGTACCGTTATAATTGTTCAAGTTTAAAATAAGCATAATGTAGGGATCTCTTGTTTGAGCTTCCAAATGTCTGATAAATTACAGACAGTATTGGACATAAGAATAATATGTAAACTCTTAATTCAGACCTTTCTGGGTCTGTGCAGGTAGGCAGTAGATACATTGGCACTCCAATTTGAGAACTTTAGCTTCCAAATCCCCCTTTTCTAGGACTCAACTTCACCACATCAACGGCACTGAACTGCAGCAGAGAGGTATTGTAATGATAAAATGTCATATGTCTGGAAACTGGACTATCATAGTCTTGTTCTCAAACTCTTAGTTTCAGTTGTCCGTTGGTTTTACCAACATAAATTGTTCCACAGGCACATTTAGAGACATACACTACCCTTGTTGTGCTACAGTTAAAAAAAAAAAAAAAAAAAAAAACACTTTTAAGGGAAAATCTCCCCATCTTCTCGTTTCCAGATGCACAAAATTCTTAAAATATTTAGCGTGTTTGCAAAAATTGCAGTGGCAACTCCTCTAACATCCCTTTATAGGTTTTAACCACGTGTGGCTGGTGGAAACAAAAAATGTTTACTAAGATATCACTTATGTTTGTGCCCCTTCTAGGTTGTTGATGCATGAGACATTATTACTTTCCTCAAGTCATCATCAGACTTGGGAAGATGCCAGTGTCTTGAAAGAATCACTGCCGCAGCTTAGAACACCTCTAATCAGAACGATTCTTTAAAAAAATGTATTTGTATCAGAGTTATTGTTTTTTTTAGGGTTTTCCTCTGTTTGCTATGGGGTTGTTTGTATGCTGCTTTTAAGCACCTAATCCTGAATCTACATCTAAATTTTCCTTTGGGGATACCCCTCTTAAGGTATTTCAAGTAAGGTATTCAAAGTGTTTTTTAAACACTTAGGCAGTGGAGCTAATATGACCTAGTACATCCTTTTTATTCCGCAAGACTATCTCTAATTGATTAGACTTATATGCAAATCTAAGTCCAAGATGGTTTTTATTGAGCATCTCAATAAACTGGGACAGATTTTTTCTTGGCCTTGTCCAGAACACTAGGATGTCATCTATATAATGTCTACAGAATAAAACATGTTTAATGAAGTCTTCCATAGACACTTTAAAGACATTATTAGCCTCCCACCACCCAGGGTTTAAGTAGCCATAGTTCGGAGCAAAGTAACATATCAGTGCCCTTAATTTGATGTATCCACTTTTCATCAAAAAGGAAATAATTCCTAGTATAATTTTTTTTTTTACTACACATTTTGAGGAAGTATTCCCCTGCCTCTAAGCCCTTTTTGTGTGGTATGCTACTATACAAGTCTACAACATCTATGCTCACCAACCAGGATTCTGCAGGGATGGGAAGCATAGATATAATTTAAAATGAAGATAAAAAAAAAATAAAATAAAAAATAATGTATATATATATATATATATATATATATATATATATATATATATATATATATATATATATTTTTTTTTTTTTTTTTTTATTTTTTTTTTAATCTTCATTTTAAATTATATCTATATATACAGTTGCAAGCAAAAGTATGTGAACCCTTTGGAATGATATGGATTTCTGCACAAATGGGTCATAAAATGTGATCTGATCTTCATCTAAGTCACAACAATAGACAATCACACTCTGCTTAAACTAATAACACACAAATAATTAAATGTTACCATGTTGTTATTGAACACACCATGTAAACATTCACAGTGCAGGTGGAAAAAGTATGTGAACACCTAGACTAATGACATCTCCAAAAGCTAATTGGAGTGAGGTGTCAGCCAACTGGAGTCGAATCAATGAGATGAGATTGGAGGTGTTGGTTACAGATGCCCTGTCCTATAAAAAACACACACCAGTTCTGGGTTTGCTTTTCACAAGAAGCATTGCCTGACGTAAATGATGCCTCACACAAAAAAGCTCTCAGAAGAGCTACGATTAAGAATTGTTGACTTGCATAAAGCTGGAAAGGGTTATAAAAGTATCTCCAAAAGCCTTGCTGTTCATCAGTCCACGGTAAGACAAATTGTCTATAAATGGAGAAAGTTCAGCACTGCTGCTACTCTCCCTAGGAGTGGCCATCCTGTAAAGATGACTGCAAGAGCACAGCGCAGACTGCTCAATGAGGTGAAGAAGAATCCTAGAGTGTCAGCTAAAGACTTACAAAAGTCTCTGGCATATGCTAACATCGCTGTTAGCGAATCTACGATATGTAAAACACTAAACAAGAATGAATTTCATGGGAGGATACCACAGAGGAAGCCACTGCTATCCAAGCAAAACATTGCTGCACTTTTACAGTTTGCACAAGAGTACCTGGATGTTCCACAGCAGTACTAGCAAAATATTCCGTGGACAGATGAAACTAAAGTTGAGTTGTTTGGAAGAAACACACAACACTATGTGTGGAGAAAAAGAGGCACAGCACACCAACATCAAAACCTCATCCCAACTGTGAAGTACGGTGGTGGGGGCATCATGGTTTGGGACTGCTTTGCTGCGTCAGGGCCTGGACGGATTGCTATCATCGAAGGAAAAATGAATTCCCAAGTTTATGAAGACATTTTGCAGGAGAACTTAAGGCCATCTGTCCACCAGCTGAAGCTCAACAGAAGATGGGTGTTACAACAGGACAACGACCCAAAGCATAGATATAAATCAACAACAGAATGGGTTAAACAGAAGAAAATACGCCTTCTGAAGTGGCCCAGTCAGAGTCCTGACCTCAACCCGATTGGGATGTTGTGGCATGACCTCAAGAAAGCGATTCACACCAGACATCCCAAGAATATTGCTGAACTGAAACAGTTCTGTAAAGAGAAATGGTCAAGAATTACTCCTGACCGTTGTGCACATCTGATCTGCAACTACAGGAAACGTTTGGTTGTAGTTATTGCTGCCAAAGGAGGTTCAACCAGTTATTAAATCCAAGGGTTCACATACTTTTTCCACCTGCACTGTGTATGTTTACATGGTGTGTTAAATAAAAACATGGCAACATTTAATACTTTGTGTGTTATTTGTTTAAGCAGACTGTGATTGTCTATTGTTGTGACTTCGATGAAGATCAGATCACATTTTGTGACCAATTTGTGCAGAAATCCATATCATTCCAAAGGGCTCACATACTTTTGCTTGCAACTGTATATGTATATGTATATATATATATATATATATATATGCTCATAACTCGGTTTATCAGCAATTTTAAAAAGGAAAGCAACCTTTTCCGCACATGCTTTTCCATATGCGCAGAGCACATGGTTGCATCAGTGTCCCTTTAAACAAAAGCATATTAAATCAGTGCAGGTTATGACAAACAACTTTTGAATTATTTTTTTGAATGCACTTTAGTAGTAAAAAGCTTTACTAAATGACTTGCATTAAAAGTATGGAAATGGTGGTAAAATACAAAATTTCTGTGGAGTTTCATAAGAGTGTGAAAAACAGAGAAACTCGCTAGTTAAATGTTTTGAAAAACAATTACATTTTAAATCTTGTTTATTGTGTTGGACTATATTTAAAGATTAAATAAATAATTTTGTTTCAACAACACCTTATATGTAGGCAGATGTATTTTGAGAGACTGAACATGAAATATAAGGCAATATTACCTTCAAAAGGAAAAAGTAAAAATATAAAAAAGCCTTTAAAGGCATATCCAAGTTCATGGATTAATACATTTCTGTACTCTATAGGCAAAAATCAGCCTTTATGTATACAGAACATCTCATAAAACAGTTTATCAATATCTAAAAAGCCCTATAATAATTATGGTGACACCCCCAGAGGGATGTCTACACAGGTCCCTGATCCCCACCCAATCAGCATGCAGCATTAGGGGATCAATTTAACCCATCATTCCCCTGCTGTTTTTTCCTCAGCCAATAGGAGAGCACTGATGTCAGTCCCCAAGTCACTGCTGGGATATGATTCCCTGCTGCTTCCTGCCTGTGCTGTTCTGCTGCCATAGCACCTAACAGTGCCAGACTACATATCCCAGGCAGCTTTGTAACACAAACAGGAACACAGGGTTTAAATCAAATGTTTCAGCTAATCTGATTGGCTACAACAAATTATGAAATTAATGCTAATTTAGCCTGGGTTTGGAGGGGGTGTTAGCCAAATGTCTTGCAATTTCTGACAGTTGGAAATTAGGGTTAACTTTGAGGTAAGCATTTAAAATGTTTTTTTGTTTTGTTTTTTTCATACACTATTATCTCTCCTCTACCAGATGCACGCATAATCCAGCAAACTTAGATAAACCTTTAAAGAGCCACTGTACAATAAAAAAACAAATACATTTTGAAGACTTTGAGCCCAAGAGCATAATTAGTCATGGAAAAGTCATAAAGCTAGATCTGATTTAGATATACATAATCGTTGACGCATCTGCTGCACCCTAGTTCAATTCATGTTACATACGTGGAAGTTGTGTGAGGTGGGTTTTTACATTTCTGAGGATATATGTTGCATTTCCTAAAGCAAGGAGACAGCTTTGGGGTTGTTAAGGGGGGAGAGGCGTGGTATCAACGTCAATCTTATTCAATTATCTTAAAGGCTCCCTATTCCCTCTTTCCCCACACACTCATGATTCAGCTCTTGGAAAGTGATGTAACAAATACAAAATGTATTTCTCTACTCAAACAAAATCTTCTAAAAGTCAGATTTTCCCCCCATTTTTTTTTATCTCCATGGCTTAAACAGCTGCTAATATTGTTAGTTTGCTATATACAATTTTTTCGTGAACTATGGTGGCCCTTACAAATGTTAATTGCACACACAATTATACATTACAGTGTGGTGCCACTTTCTTTTTCAAGCTAATTATGTTTGTTATTTTTTCAAGAGGATGAGACTTTGTAAACGAATGAGCTTTCCATTAGTCCTGTTGAAAGAACAAACATGTTTACTACAACATCCCCAGTAGTGCACATAGTAGTCTCCCTCTCTCCCTGGTTCCTGGCTGCTAAGAACATCACCTCTAACTCAGATAATTCTGGTCTCCCTCTTACTCTCTCCCTGGCTCCTAAGAACATCACCTCTAACTCAGGTACCTGGACTTCTGAGGATTCTCTAGCATTGTTCCTGATTATTTATCAATAATGTGTCCCCTGTGTCTCTTGCCCCCCTCATGTCTTTTCTCCCCCCCGTGTCTCTTTCCCCCATGTCTCTTCCCCCGTCCCTAGTGTCTGTCCCCCCCCCGTCTCCCCCCTCCTCTCACTCCCCTGTGTCTCTTCCCCCCTCCTCTCACTCCCCTGTGTCTCTTCCCCCCTCCTCTCACTCCCCTGTGTCTCTCCTTATCCCATGTGTCCATTCCCCTCCCCTGTGTGTCTTCCACCCTCCTCTCCCTTCCCTGAGTCTCCCCCCTCACTCCCTTGTGTCTCTCCACCCTCCTCTCACTCCCTTGTGTCTCTCCCCCTCCTCTGTGTCTCTTCCCACTTCCTCTCCCTGCCCTGTGTCTCTCCCCTCCATCTCCTCTCTATCTCTCCGCCGCGCAGCGCGCCTGCAGCATACTGTCCGCACTGGTGGTGAGCATCCGCTAGATGTCGCTGACAAGGTTTTGCTGCCAAATGTCATAGCTTTAGGGTTAGGGTAATGGTTTAAGCTTGGAAATTGTGCACAATCTCAGCAGATCTTACAAACTGTGTACAATTTCGGCAGCGCCATCTAGCAGCTCCGTGCTGCAACTGCTGCTGCCACTTCTGGAGTACTCCTAAAAGGAAAGATCCCATGTATTTATTGTTTTGCGATTATGTACAATAAATAATTAAATCCAAATAGTACTGTAAAAAGAAGCTTTCACTGGGCATATTATTTCTGGGCTGAATTAACATGAAAAAGCAATTAACGCTGGTCACCAAGGAAAGCCAAATACTTAATTAAAGCAAGAGCTACACAAAACGCAGCGCTGCTCTCACTTATTGGCAGTGGCTCTCCAAGTAAATCATTATATCACTAAGTACTGGGAAGACTCTTAGCAGCTAATGGCCAAATAATTTAATTGTCCTTAATTTAAATTTGCAGCTGAATTTTCTTGTGGGATTCGCTGAAGTGAAAGCCGAAAAATTTCAGTTGATGTGTTTTGACAATGTAAACCTTTTTTCAATTGTTTAATCTCACTTTGTGTCTTTAGATAGATTAGACTGCAATGGAATATATTATTTTAAGATGATCGACTTCCTCAGATGGGAGGAAATTTTGAATGCTGTGGAAGATTCTATCTGCACAATGTGAAACTGACAGCGAAAACTGACAGTTGTTTCTTTAGGTCAGATGGAAAAATAATTTGCTTACAAGTATGCAGCAGAAAAAAATAGAGCCATATGTGTTTGTGATCGTTCAGTCGTGTCCGACTCTCCTTGACCTTATGGACCACAACACACCATGCTGATCCACTTGGTATTCATGGCAGAGATACCGGAGTGGGTTGTCAGTTATTACTCCACTGGGCATTCCTAGGTGGTCTCCCATCCAAGTATTGACCAGGCCCAACCCTGCATGGCTTCAGGTTGGTGTGACCTCTTGGTTTACTGACTGGAGTCAAATACAGGTTGCAGGGGTGAAAGGACCGAATCCTAACCCCTGGACCACCAGGGAACTCCTATAATAAATAACACTGGTCAACAAAGCTTTTGTCTCAGAGCAGATAAGGGTTGCGCTATATGTAATTTATCCCACTGATTTCGAAAATGGTCTCAGAATTGTTCTATGACCCATAGTATTAAAGTTACATCCTCTTTAATATAATACATTGGGCTATATAACACATTCATACAACATGAATACATGTTAATTTTTCATCAGTAAAATCCTAGTATTATTTTTAATTATTGTAAACTCTACTGATTAGTCAATGTGAAAAGGGCCCAGAGTAATAAACAGTTGAGTCATATTCTGTCACGTGATACTCTCGAGGCATGAGGAGTCAAGTGCTTGCTTGTTTACTATATGAGTCATGCTGCGAGTATCCGTTATTTGTGTAGTTCTATGTACATTTTATGTTCAGAATACAAAGTTGAACAATGCCAAGAAATTGTATTAATCATCCGGACTCCTTTTTCTACACTTGTGGTGAGGTGAAATTTAAAAATCACTTTACTCCACTTATTAAGAAGTGTTATAAGCTTTATTTCAGATGCAAATTCGGTGACCAAGATAAAAGTTGGGCCCCTCATTTTTGTTGTTGTACCTGTATCAGACTTCTCACAAGTTGGTTAAAGGGTTCTTGGCACATGAATTTTGCTTTTCCAATGATTTGGCGACAAAAAGATCACTTCACAGATCGTTACTTTTGTCTTACAAACGTTTCAGGCATCAGTTCTAAATCAAAGCACACTGTGACCTATCCATATTTACCATCTGCCATCAGGCCAGTGCTGCAAAGTGAAGAATTGCTTGTACCAATGCCTCCAGACAAAGTAATACTTTGTGATGATGAAGAAGAAGAAAAAGATCCTGTAGAGCATGGTGATGATGATATAAGGCTTGATCAATCCTTACCTAAGGAGATCTCAATGACCTCGTCTGAGACTTGAACCTATCTAAAGCGCAAGCAGAACGTTTAGTCTCTAGGTTAAAAGGCTGGAATCTTCTCCATAAGGAAACTAAAGTTTGTTTTTTTAGAGATAGGCATAGTGACTTTAAGGATTTATTTTCCCTTGAAGATGAACTTGTTTTTTGCAATTATGTTTATTCTGTCATGGAAGCACTTGGTCACGAGTACAAAACAGAGGATTGGCATTTATTTATTGATTCTTCTAAAGTTAGCTTGAAAGTTGTACTTCTCCACAAAGGAAATAAGTTTCCATCAGTGCCACTAGCTCATGATGCCAATATCAAAGAAACTTACGAGAGCATGAAACTTGTGCTTGAAAAAAATCAAATATGAAGAAGAATACAAATGGAATATCTGTGGTGAATTGAAAGTAGTCGCTTGGACTACAACTTGGTCACACAAAGTATAGCCGTTTTCTTTGGGAGCAGGACAGAAGAGACCGAAGAAATCATTACACTCAGAAACAATGGCCAAAAAGGAACATCAACAACCAGGATCGAAGAACGTTGTCAATACACCACTTGTTGATCCAGAAAAAGTGTATCTACCTCCACTCCATATAAAGCTCGGTCTTATGAAGAACTTTGTCAAAGCGATGGATCGAAATGGACCTAGATTTACATATTTAAGAAAAAAAATTCCCAAGGATCAGTGATGCAAAGATCAAAGAGAGGGTCTTTGTAGGACCTCAAATATGACAGCTGATTAAAGATAAGAACTTCGATAGTCAGATGAACCAAGCTGAAAAGGCTGTATGGAAATCTGCCAAGATTGTTTGCCAGAACTTCTTAGGGAATCATAAGGCAGACAACTACAAATAAATAGTGAATGATTTTTTGCAACCTTACAAGACCATGTGATGTACCATGTCTTTGAAAATCTATTTCTTGGATATACCCTTGGTACCAGGGTAAGTGGAGTCCAGCAATGGTTGCTGATTACTGTTGGACCCTTAAGAAGGATGTTCCTGTGAAAAAAAATACAGGAGAAATGTGACAACCTGTATGTTGAATGGGGTATGATAAGAGCGTATTGCCCAAACCTCTCCCCACAGGTGTGCCCGGTCCGTTTTACCTCTGTACAGCAAGAAGAACTTTCAGCCCTTGGATTAGACTGAGAGATGTCTGTGGTCTTGTGTAACATTAGGGTCTTTCTAAGTTCTGAAAAGAACTTACTCCAGCAATCAGAATTCCCAGCATTAATAACGAAATTCACTTATGTGAACCAGTATAACAATGTTATTACTGAAACCATCAGACATATTTATACCACATTCTTAGCAACAACAGACCAATCAATTCAAATGTGCATCCATGGTTACACCCAATCACCTTTGAGCTCACATGATCACCCCTGCCTGCCAGTCTAAGAAAATCACCATTTGTTTGCCCTTGGCACTGCTGTATTTTTTGTAGGGGAAATTATATGCAATAGGCAAATAGACACCAGGCTGAGGCTGGTGATACATAGAGAGAGATACTGGTGTCATATGAATCCTAGGGGTCAATTATCTCCCTATATTGTGAATAAGGGATTAGTCCATTTCTATGAAATATTGGGCATATACAATATTTCCCTTGTAAGTGCTAGCCCCCCAAAGCACAACACAGACATACACCCAGTCACTCCCATAATGTTCATATGCACACCCAACTATAAACAGAAGTACAAAAAAAAGAAAAAAGTTACAAAAATATGTTAACTAGTTTAATATTTGCTCAGAAAATTAACATATTACAATGATGTGAATATACTTTGATCCTATAAAGTTAACTTATTCAAAAGAACATATAGAAACAGATTGAGCTCTGTGATCACTGTGTGTATATTATAAACATGGACTGGATAAAGATTAAACTAACTGTGGATGATATTCATAAAGACGAGAGCTGTGTAGTCTCAGCTCTGACCTCCATCGGGTGATTTCAGACTGTTCAGATTATCTGGTATTGTTACCTACAAAGGCATATTTAAATTTCCTAGAATATGAATGCATCTGATAGAGGAGAATCAGTAGTGTATGCAAACATTTTTTGCATGAAAAAATACCAAAATAAAAAATGAATAAACTCACCCTTGTGTTTGAGAAGGCATGTCCCTTGAAATCCTAGCTAAATTAGCATAAAATTAATTTTGGTCATTAAGAAGGGGGGGGGGATGGCAAAAAAGACAGTTCGAAAGGGGGCTGAGAACAATCAGATATGATACGAAAATAGACAATCAATAAGTTGTCCTCACAGCAACAGCTTGTTGCCAAGGGAAACTAATGCAAGAAATCTCCAGCCAATGGAGATCATTGTGTTGGTGGTACATAACTGTCTTTGGGTGCTTTTCCCAATAAGCCAATGTGCAGCAATATAGCTGTGTGAGACATAAGTGTCTGCCAATGAGATCTACAGTTGTGCATATTTTGCTCACACAGAGGGATTTCATGTGGCATTTCCAGGTTGGTTTCCAATAAGCTTAAACAAGTTTTACACATTTCCCCCCCCCAAAAAAAAATCACATTTTAAATATTTAAGACATGCTCTTTGAAATGCATGATTTAATGATCAATGTCTACTTAAAATATCTAGCTCATGTTCTTAGATCATTTAGAGCTCTAGTCACCCGAATTATAATACAACTTGCAAGATAACTTACAATATTTATGCTGAATCCCACACTATTCAAATTTTACTTATAACTTCTATTATAATAAAAATCACATGGTAAATGGTGGAAAATGTATTGATCACATATTATAATTGTCGAACTACGAGACAACATCACGCTTGGCGCGGTGCATTCTTTGGCGCTCATCGTTACGGCAATAAAACTCGCAGCACTCTGGCAATGAGCGCCAAAGGCGCTCATTGCCTGCGAGGCGAGCAGTGGAGGCAATGAAACACGCGAGACTTAGCCTGCAAACACTTAGAAAACGCTGGATCGCCTTAGGCTGCAAGCAGTTGATGAACACAGGACTCAATTAATTCATTAATTAGTATTTAAAAAAATAGAGAGAGGAGCCAAAGGACACGCAAGGAGAGGTTCACAATGAGCGCTGAAGATGCGAGCCACGGGATGCGCACTGAAGGCGCAGCGCGAGGAACGCAATGAGCACCGAAGGTCCTTACAGTATAAAAAGCTTAACATTGTGTGCCAAACAGCATGGCCATGGCTTCAAATTTTATTGACCGTTATTTTTTGAAAACGAGGCTACACGTCCCCCGACCGTGTAAAACACCGCCAACCGTGTATCACTTTCACCCAGGAATCTACGAGGTGCAAAATTCACTAGTATTTGCCGTCCTTTGTAATAGTGTAACGCGTAGTACACAGACAAACTACGCTATTTTACAATCCTAACGTGCCAGTACCAACATTACGCATATATTAAAGTAGCGCTTTACACAAATAAACCAACGGTTTGCCCTCGCGCACGCAGCCTATTTCTAATGCACAGTTGGGACATTGATAAAACTATATCCTCAGGCCAGCAATAGTCCAACTGGACATTATATGCTGCAGGACAATAAAAAAAAAAAGATTGTTACATCTTCAGGCTATTGATTTTTACATATATTAATTAGAAAAAGGTAAACTAATTTATTTTTCAATTAATTCATTAATTAATATTTAAAAAAATATAGAGAGGAGCCAAAAAACACGCAAGGAGAGGTTCGCAATGAGCAAAAATGCTCATTGTGAGCCACGCGATGCGCACCGAAGGCGCTCAGTGCGAGGCTCGCAATGGGCGCTGTAGGTCCTTACAGTATAAAAAGCTAAACATTTTGTGCCAAACAGCATTTAAATGGCTTCAAATTTTATTGACCGTTATTTTTTGATGGGCAAGTCGCTAGTCATTATATAATAATGAAGCAAATAGGTCTATCAAGTATTATTTATCCTTATGGGAAGACACTCAAATTGCAGAATTGTTATAAAAAAAAAAAAAAGGTCTTAAATTAATATAACAAAAATCACTAGAGCACGCCTAAATCGCCCTTCATTTTGCCCATTAGTTAATCTGGATCACAGGCTCAGATTTATGATATAATTTAGACCTTATCTGCATAATAACCGTGTTACCTAAAATAAATTATAGAATTAAAGTTTCAGAATAAAGTTGACATTCTTCAAATAATGGTGTTTAGATAGATAGACTGACATAGATTAACACAGGGGCGGAGCTACCAGTGGGGCAGTACACCAGGGCCTTCCTCTGGGAGGGGGCAGAGTCCTTGGTAATTATTCCCCCCCCCATTTAATTTTTTTCTTCTGTAGTGTAGCGATGGATGCTAAGGGAGATGGGTGCTATGTAGATAAAGTATATCTATTTCTGTAGTCTAGTATGGTGTAGGGGCTGCCTCACCCTGGCCCCCTGAGGGTCATGGAGCTCTGCTGTAGGCAGAGGATCTTCGAACAGGCAGCAGGTAAGGAAAAGGGGACTATTTTAGGAAGGGGTCTTAAGGGGGGGAGGGGGTTTATGGGAAGGAGTCTTGGGGAGGGCCCTCCATTCTCTATCTCTGATATGGATACACACACAGTATATGCATATAATAAAACTCCAATATTGAGGCATATAAATAGGTATCACTATTATAATTATATTATTATTATTATTATTATTAATTATGTGGTGGATCATTCCATATGGCATTAAAATAGGTCTATGTGGCTAGCAGCAAACAGAGAGGAAGCAAAACAACAGCACTCCTAACAATAAGACCTGAAAATGCATAACAATACAAAGCAATTTGAATCATATTTGATCAACAAGACCAGGTTGCATAAACTCTAACGTTTGGATTGCCCTGTGACTGTTTTCCAACTTGTGAACTTGAAAGTTACCCGCTGGGTATGCGTGAAGGAAAAATCTGAATCAGACCTCAAATACAACACACATTTCACATCTGAGCATTGAATCAGGTAAAATAGTTTTGGGGACAAGAGAAAGACTTCTTTAAACACTTGCAAAATTACTTATCTGAGGGAGGTAAGTGAATGCATGAGATTTTCCTATCATTATCTTCATTTATATTGCGCTAACATATTCCGTAGCGCTGTACAGGGTAAAAGTACATGTCAAAAAACAAACTAAACACATTATAAAGAATGGAGGGCCCTGTTTTTGAGCTTATAAACAAATGTACATAGTGCTTGTTTCCAAGGCACGGACACAAGATTGAAAACGTACAATCTAAGGGTTTAGGTGTGATACAAGAGGGTGACAAATGCAAGATGGCAACGTGAAATCAATTTGTTTAGTCAAGTGGAGGTGTCTGTGTGTTGTTCTGTAGAGTGTGGGTGGGAGTGTTATTAAGCTGTGGAGTGTGCAGTTGTAATTATTAAGGCTGAAGGTGATAAGATTTTTTAAACCGTAATTTAGTAATTTTAAACAGTTTAACAGTAAATTAGTAATTTATTTTAAAGGTTTTGAGGCAGGAAGATAATCTAATGGAGCAGGCGTACGGAGTTCCAAATAGTAGGGGCAGCACGAGAAAAGTCTTGAAGACGGGAGTGAGAGGAGGTGATGAGAGAGAGGAGGAAAGAAGAAGGTCGTTAGCAGAACAAAGGGGGAGGTTGGGAGAGTATTTTGAAACAAGAGCAGAGATATAAGGGGGTGCATTGTTGTTGAGGGCTTTATATGTTAGGGTCATGATTTTAAAATGTGATTTGGGAAGGTATGGGAAGCCAGTGGAGTGATTGACAGAGAGGAGCTGCAGACACTGAGCGTTTGGTATTGAAGATGAGTCTAGAGCAGGGGTCACCAAACTCGGTCCTGGAGGGCCGCACTCAGGCCTGGATTTGAGGATTTCCTTTCTGTGCACAGGTGAGTCAATCAGGATGACTGAAGAAGCAATAGTCTCACCTGTTTGCAGCAAGGATATCAACAAATCCAGGCCTGGGTGCGGCCCTCCAGGACCAAGTTTGGTGACCCCTGGTCTAGAGGATGGGATTGGAGTGGATTGGAGGGGAGACAGACGAGTGATGAGTAGGCCAGCAAGGAGTGAATTGCAGTAGTCGAGTTGAGAAATGATGAGAGAGTGTATTAGAATTTTAGCTGTGTCTTGTGTAAGATAATGTATCATATTACATCCGTTTCTCACAATAACCATCCTATCAGCCACATATGGATATTTAAGACGCTGCTCACATAAAGCATGCATATATTTTTCATATATTTCCCCTAACTCTGAAAATATAGTATGTAAACAACTGCAAATAAAGAGTTAATATTTTTTTCTCTCTGCTGCTTACAATAAACAATATAAGTTCATACTGCCATCTACTGGCCATCCTGAGAATAAATACCCTCATAATATACAAATAGGAGAAACTTTTCACCCTCTGAAAGAGGGGGAAGAAATAAGCATCAAAAGAACAGTCTGGGCACACTGCAGGGGACTAAAACCTACTTATACAATTTACTGCTGCTTTACTCCACAATTTGCAAATAAACTTGGGTGCATAATTCACCAAGCAGACCCAGAACTGGGTCAGGACAGTGGTTTGCCCATAATGAGAACCTGAGGAAACTGTCAATTGGCAGTATTGATCTGAAGCACCAAGTTAATTCTACCTCAGAATTGCAATTGGCTAGCAACAATAAGAATAAGGTCAGTTTGAGAAACACTCAAATACAACATCCTGCTGCCACCTGCTGGCTGTTCTTCACTACGATCATCATATACCACAGGTCTTTGAAACTTTATGCTCAGCAGCACCAATGTTACCTATAAGATATCCTGTAATAGAGCGCCCACATCTACCAAGAGAGTTATTTGTTTTTAAACACAAAGTTGCTTCTCAAAAATAAAATAAAGGACTAAGCAAACCAGGCTCTTAAAAAGTACTGATTCTACTGACCATGAGTGGCCCTCTCTCCTGCATTGCCTTGCTCTACACTTCTATGGAAAACCGCTAACAGGAAATTTTACAATCAACCAACTCCTACCTCAAAACACTACTCTACAGACAACTCTCCTACGTCAAAAGCATAAAATGGGCAATCCAAAGTAAAATATTGCAACCAAAAGCATTCCAGAACACTTTAAATCCTCTGATGCAGAACACTCACCTCCACATGGCTCATACTCTGGCCACTCAGACACCTCTGACATGGAAGGAGCGGAGGCAAGCTCTAAACTTGACATGGACGTCTCAGATAAATCGTTGGCCACAATAGAGCAAATGCTACAAATTCACCTGGCACACACAGTAAATTACCTTAAAAAAGACCTGCACAAGCTGGGCCAAAGAACCAAGCTTTTGGAAGAGATAACTGACCAAATCCTGGAAGCACAAGAACATGATAGAGCAGAGATCTCCCTCATCTCTTCAAAAATAGCAATTATAGAATATAGATGACCTGGAGAACAGATCGAAGACTCGAAGATATTACATAAAAGAGTTTGGGGCGTCCCCAGATCGGTTCCAAACCTTGTTTACTACCCCAAAACGGTGATCAGCAATATCTTCCCTGACCTTCCAGAAAACAAATTGGGATATTGAGTGGGCTCAGAGAGCCCTGGCAACATCCAAAAATCCAGTACTCCCCAAAGACATCATTGTGCGCTTTCTAAGGCAGAGAACCCTCTTAGACACTATATTTCAACCACAATGATAATCCTAGACCCCCCCCCAGAACCAGTTGATTATCCCGCATATGTAAGTACGCCCCATTAACACAGGGTATTCTAGGTTTACTATTTGAAACTCTCAATATCCCCCCCCCTAAAAACCACAAACCTACATTCATGGTTAAATGGGAGGGAGGAAGATCTTGATCAAATAAGGGAACTAGATAAATGGGAACAAACCTGCAATAGGCCGGCAAAGGGCTCTTTGAATTATAGCCTACTGGAAACCTTTCTAAATATTCTCCATAGAACTTATATCACTCCAAATAGGCTCCATAAAATGAAACCCCAAGAAAGTGCCAATTGCTTTAGAGGGTACCCAACCTTGGAGACCTTCCAGCATACCTGTTGGACCTGCCCCAAAATTCCAAATATGTGGATTCAAGTAACTCAATTAATATCCAACCTTTTTACAAACCCTGGTCATTCCATCCATTGATACCTTTTAGGCTCTCATAACCCCTCCCTTTCAGAATCCCAAAATAAAACATTATTATGCTAGCTTCCAAAAGTCACATAGCTAAAAAAAATGGTAAGACACAAATCTCATCTTTCAAGAAAAAAAAATATATAAATTAATTACATTATGATAAATAAAAGATTGACACATTATCTCTGATACTTCCACTCCATTTTGAAACCCTCTGAGACCTGGGTGTGCTCCCCTCACAGCATTGCCTCGAGATGGAGAGAGTCAGGTCTCCCTAATTTTTATTCACCAATACCACTTAAAATCTGAGATAGCATGTGCTGGGAGGCCTTGGACCCAGCGCCGACCCTGGAAACTGGACAGATTTGGGACTTATATACGTATATCTCTAACCCGCACTATTTAGCGAGATTGAACTTAAATCAGTATGAAAAACAGAAAATGTAAAGTAGTATATCACACTTGAACGTTTCTGTGTACACATAATCATGGTTGTTAAATTTAAACATTTGTACAAAATAGGGTTTGCCAATATTCAAATGTGTCTCTTATTGAAGAGAAAAAAAATATGTCTATCAAATTAACAGATCTAAAGAGTTAGATTCACACAGAAGACACTGAATAACTACATTATCTATTTTCTACCTACTTGTGTATAATAAACTAGCAACAATAGCATCTAAGTAAATCATGAGTACAAAAGCATTTCAGAGGGAAAATGTAATTTTTGAATAGTGATGAGGGCTAATAGTTTGTACTGCAAGTTTGCCTATATATAATGGGGGGGGGGGGGGGGGGTTCTCCTATTGGACTCTCTATTCATAGTTATAGTCTTTCAATATAATTTCCAAAACCAAATATGGCTCAATTGAGATCTAATCTACATCCAAGTGTCTACATACACCCAGTATCTTTGCCAATAAAACCTTATGGATGAGCTCAACCAGCCTGCGGTCCATAGAATCAGACACAACTGAACCACAAAACAACATAAATATAACACTCCAGCAGTTCTTTAAGGTACTTACTTTTTAACATCCACAGATCCGTTCTCTTTGCTTTCCATATTCTCAGTAACCATGGGAGGACTGGGGGTCTCTTTGGCTTCTACAACTGGAGAACAAAACACAACACAACATCAAGAACAGCGAGAGCAGGATTCATGGATGCGCAACACACCTGAGCGTCACATTCTATACCGCGTATAGAGGTTTAACATAAATCATTGTCTTATGATCACCAATTATATTACTGCATAACGGTTGGTAATTTATTGTTTTAAATAAGGGTGTCTTAGCTGTGAATATCTAAATGCTGTGAATCCCTTCATTGTATTGATATATGTAAAAGAAAAACTGGCATTCAATATTTATTAAAAATGTAATATTATAGTAACATTCAATATTGTGTATAGTAACTGTTCTGCATTAATATGTATGAATATTATACTCGTTATTAATATGTTTATATTATTTCACAACATGCTTTACAGTATCAATAACCAACATCACCAAGACCCAAGATTGAAAGTTAAATGCATCCTGTTCCTTGCTCTGGAAGATTGCCTAAAAACATTAATGATGTGTCTGAAATTTAACTATAATGTTCCTGCTTTAGAAGTGTATTTTCTCTGGTATTTTTGTTAAATAAAAAATAATGCACAGCCTTGTGGGAAAAGCAGACTTAATTCACAGCACTGCAGTAAGGCAAAGCCGCAAATTTTTATCTTTTTATCTTTTTTTTTTTTTTTTAAGTGTAAAGGCAAATTTACATTTTCGTTTGCGCACCTGTAATAAAAAGTAGAGTCAAAACATTAGGCTGTTTTTATGTGCAATTATTCTTTACTATTATATTTTTTGTTTTTATATTACATTTTTATATGCAATTATTCTTTTTTATTATATTTATATTTTTTATTATATTTTTATATGCAATTCTTTATCATTATATAATAGTTTTTAATATTATAGATATGCAATTATTCTTTACTATTCTTTTTATTTTTATATGCAAATATTCTTTATTATTTTATTTTTATATGCAATTATTCATTAGGATTATATTTTCATATTATATTTGTTATTTTTATATGCAATTATTATTTACTGCAGGATTCCATTTTATGCTACTTTTTAAGGAGGGTGTGTCCTAAAACTAAAAACGCTGTTCATTACTCCTATTGAAAGCACTGGCCTATTCCCATTGTGCAGGCATAAGCTTCCGTTGCTTCCAACCTCATGAAGTTGATCAGCATAAACCAAAATGGTTTACCCCAATGCAACATAATTGCATATAAAAATGTATATAAATTAGAGGCCATTTTTTTAAAATTTTAAACAAACTGCTTATTCACGTGGGATTTCTTTAAAATAGTAATATCTACATATAGGACCACAAATTTTCTGAAAAATAACAAACATAATAACACAATTTGTAATCCAACAACCCTGTAATTGATAAATTCCTGAATTATTCATTTTATTTTAACAAAACTGAAAATCGAATAGTTCCAGGTGTTGCAAGATATAAAGTGGCACACGGTGCATGAACATCTGCCCATTCCTGCCTGCAATTAGTTCGATAACTCTTAAACATATAAGCACTAAATCTGCAATGTCTTCCCCATGCAAAATAATATACACATATTAATCTGCATTGCACAAAAAGCCGGACAGTTCTAAGGAATTGCAAATTCAACATTTTACAACAGCAAACACAGCAAGTCTGCAAAATAATAACAAGCTACCCCGGGATCAAGCAAAGCCTGGCACTAAAATCTAACAAGCTGAATATAGCAATAGGTACCCGATGCTTCCTCTCTTAAAGTATCCTGGCAGAGGAATTCAGAAAGGAGGTACAATATGACAGCCTGAAATAAGATCCCTGGCTGCCGGCCAGTGACGGAGGCTGCACCAGACTCTAGTATAATGGCTGACATTTTAAAGAAACAGAGAGCACTGCACAGCTATGTTGTATACCTTTAATATGCAGCATTCCTGCACTGCATGCGTTACAGTCCTCAAATCATTTGGGATGGATGTAAAGTGTAGAATTTGATTTATTTATAAATCACACTTTACTTTATTTGTTCAACAGGGTTTAGATTAGCCAAGGACTGCATGATTTGTAATATGGCAAATATATATGAAACCTAGGAGCCAGCCATAAAAGGGATTATATATATATATATATATATATATATATATATATATATATATATATATATATATATATGTATTAGTTTAGTAATTATTAATCTACTAGCAACTTGACGACAATAAAATGTGAATCCTGGCAATGCTGTTTGCCACACAATGGGAGCCTCTCCCCCTCTACTTTACTACTTTACTGGCCACGCGATGAGCACCTTTGGCGCTCATCACGGGCCTTGCAATGAGCGCCTTTGGCGCTCGTTGCGAGTCTCTCACTGTGTCTACTTTCTCCCTTGTGTCTCCTTTCCCCTCTCCTCTCCCTCCCTTGTGTCTCCCTCCCCCCCTGTGTTTTTACCCCCTCTCCCCCATGTCTCTTGCCCCCCCCATTTCCCTCCCCTGTGTCTCTTCCCCCTCCTCTCCCTCCCCTGTGTCTCTTCACCCTCCTCTCCTTCCCCTGTGTCTCTTCCCCCTCCTCTCCTTCCCCTGTGTCTCTTCCCCCTCCTCTCCTTCCCCTGTGTCTCTTCCCCCTCCTCTCCTTCCCCTGTGTCTCTTCCCCCTCCTCTCCTTCCCCTGTGTCTCTTCCCCCTCCTCTCCTTCCCCTGTGTCTCTTCCCCCTCCTCTCCTTCCCCTGTGTCTCTTCCCCCTCCTCTCCTTCCCCTGTGTCTCTTCCCCCTCCTCTCCTTCCCCTGTGTCTCTTCCCCCTCCTCTCCTTCCCCTGTGTCACCCCCCCCCCTCTCCCTCCCCTGTGTCTCCCCCTCCTTCGCTCCCTCCCCTGTGTCTCTCCCCCCCTTCGTTCCCTCCCCTGTGTCTCTCCCCCCGTGTGCCTACCCCACCACCTCTCCTACCCTTGTGCGACTCCCCCTCCCCTTTGTCTCTCCCCCTCCTCTCACTCCTTTGTGTCTCTCCCCCTCCTCTCACTCCTTTGTGTCTCTCCCCCTCCTCTCACTCCTTTGTGTCTCTCCCCCTCCTCTCACTCCTTTGTGTCTCTCCCCCTCCTCTCACTCCTTTGTGTCTCTCCCCCTCCTCTCACTCCTTTGTGTCTCTCCCCCTCCTCTCACTCCTTTGTGTCTCTCCCCCTCCTCTCACTCCTTTGTGTCTCTCCCCCTCCTCTCACTCCTTTGTGTCTCTCCCCCTCCTCTCACTCCTTTGTGTCTCTCCCCCTCCTCTCACTCCTTTGTGTCTCTCCCCCTCCTCTCACTCCTTTGTGTCTCTCCCCCTCCTCTCACTCCTTTGTGTCTCTCCCCCTCCTCTCACTCCTTTGTGTCTCTCCCCCTCCTCTCACTCCTTTGTGTCTCTCCCCCTCCTCTCACTCCCCTGTGTCTCTTCCCCCTCCTCTCACTCCCCTGTGTCTCTTCCCCCTCCTCTCACTCCCCTGTGTCTCTTCCCCCTCCTCTCCTTCCCCTGTGTCTCTTCCCCCTCCTCTCCTTCCCCTGTGTCTCTTCCCCCTCCTCTCCTTCCCCTGTGTCTCTTCCCCCTCCTCTCCTTCCCCTGTGTCTCTTCCCCCTCCTCTCCTTCCCCTGTGTCACCCCCCCCTCTCCCTCCCCTGTGTCTCCCCCTCCTTCGCTCCCTCCCCTGTGTCTCTCCCCCCCTTCGTTCCCTCCCCTGTGTCTCTCCCCCCGTGTGCCTACCCCACCACCTCTCCTACCCTTGTGCGACTCCCCCTCCCCTTTGTCTCTCCCCCTCCTCTCACTCCTTTGTGTCTCTCCCCCTCCTCTCACTCCTTTGTGTCTCTCCCCCTCCTCTCACTCCTTTGTGTCTCTCCCCCTCCTCTCACTCCTTTGTGTCTCTCCCCCTCCTCTCACTCCTTTGTGTCTCTCCCCCTCCTCTCACTCCTTTGTGTCTCTCCCCCTCCTCTCACTCCTTTGTGTCTCTCCCCCTCCTCTCACTCCTTTGTGTCTCTCCCCCTCCTCTCACTCCTTTGTGTCTCTCCCCCTCCTCTCACTCCTTTGTGTCTCTCCCCCTCCTCTCACTCCTTTGTGTCTCTCCCCCTCCTCTCACTCCTTTGTGTCTCTCCCCCTCCTCTCACTCCTTTGTGTCTCTCCCCCTCCTCTCACTCCTTTGTGTCTCTCCCCCTCCTCTCACTCCTTTGTGTCTCTCCCCCTCCTCTCACTCCTTTGTGTCTCTCCCCCTCCTCTCACTCCCCTGTGTCTCTTCCCCCTCCTCTCACTCCCCTGTGTCTCTTCCCCCTCCTCTCCTTCCCCTGTGTCTCTTCCCCCTCCTCTCCTTCCCCTGTGTCACCCCCCCCCTCTCCCTCCCCTGTGTCTCCCCCTCCTTCGCTCCCTCCCCTGTGTCTCTCCCCCCCTTCGTTCCCTCCCCTGTGTCTCTCCCCCCGTGTGCCTACCCCACCACCTCTCCTACCCTTGTGCGACTCCCCCTCCCCTCACTCCTTTGTGTCTCTCCCCCTCCTCTCACTCCTTTGTGTCTCTCCCCCTCCTCTCACTCCTTTGTGTCTCTCCCCCTCCTCTCACTCCTTTGTGTCTCTCCCCCTCCTCTCACTCCTTTGTGTCTCTTCCCCCTCCTCTCCTTCCCCTGTGTCACCCCCCCCCCCCTCTCCCTCCCCTGTGTCTCCCCCTCCTTCGCTCCCTCCCCTGTGTCTCTCCCCCCCTTCGTTCCCTCCCCTGTGTCTCTCCCCCCGTGTGCCTACCCCACCACCTCTCCTACCCTTGTGCGACTCTCACTCCTTTGTGTCTCTCCCCCTCCTCTCACTCCTTTGTGTCTCTCCCCCTCCTCTCACTCCTTTGTGTCTCTCCCCCTCCTCTCACTCCTTTGTGTCTCTCCCCCTCCTCTCACTCCTTTGTGTCTCTCCCCCTCCTCTCACTCCTTTGTGTCTCTCCCCCTCCTCTCACTCCTTTGTGTCTCTCCCCCTCCTCTCACTCCTTTGTGTCTCTCCCCCTCCTCTCACTCCTTTGTGTCTCTCCCCCTCCTCTCACTCCTTTGTGTCTCTCCCCCTCCTCTCACTCCTTTGTGTCTCTCCCCCTCCTCTCACTCCTTTGTGTCTCTCCCCCTCCTCTCACGCCTTTGTGTCTCTCCCCCTCCTCTCACTCCTTTGTGTCTCTCCCCCTCCTCTCACTCCTTTGTGTCTCTCCCCCTCCTCTCACTCCTTTGTGTCTCTCCCCCTCCTCTCACTCCTTTGTGTCTCTCCCCCTCCTCTCACTCCTTTGTGTCTCTCCCCCTCCTCTCACTCCTTTGTGTCTCTCCCCCTCCTCTCACTCCTTTGTGTCTCTCCCCCTCCTCTCACTCCTTTGTGTCTCTCCCCCTCCTCTCACTCCTTTGTGTCTCTCCCCCTCCTCTCACTCCTTTGTGTCTCTCCCCCTCCTCTCACTCCTTTGTGTCTCTCCCCCCTCCTCTCACTCCTTTGTGTCTCTCCCCCTCCTCTCACTCCTTTGTGTCTCTCCCCCCTCCTCTCACTCCTTTGTGTCTCTCCCCCTCCTCTCACTCCCCCGTTTCTCTCCCCCTCTCCTCTCACTCCCCTGTTTCTCTCCCCCTCTCCTCTGTTTCTCTCCCCCTCTCCTCTCACTCGCCTGTTTCTCTCCCCCCTCTCCTCTCACTCGCCCGTTTCTCTCCCCCTCTCCTCTCACTCGCCCGTTTCTCTCCCCCTCTCCTCTCACTCGCCCGTTTCTCTCCCCCTCTCCTCTCACTCGCCCGTTTCTCTCCCCCTCTCCTCTCACTCGCCCGTTTCTCTCCCCCTCTCCTCTCACTCGCCCGTTTCTCTCCCCCTCTCCTCTCACTCCCCTGTTTCTGTCCCCCTCTCCTCTCACTCCCCTGTTTCTCTCCCCCTCTCCTCTCACTCCCCTGTTTCTCTCCCCCTCTCCTCTCACTCCTTTGTGTCTCTCCCCCTCCTCTCACTCCTTTGTGTCTCTCCCCCCTCACTCCCATGTGTCTCTCCCCCCTCACTCCCATGTGTCTCCCCCCCTCCTCTCACTCCCCCGTTTCTCTCCCCCTCTCCTCTGTCTGCCCCCCCCTATCATTCCCCTGTGTCTCTTCCCCCTCCTCTCCCTCCTTCCCTGCATCTTCCCCTCCTTCCCTGTGTGTCTCCCCTCCTCCTCCTCTGTCACGCCACACTGCAATGCACATACGCGGCCCGTTGGGGCAATCGTAGTTGTCAAACTGCGATTTGTCGCAAGCGTGACGACAAATCGCAGTTTGACAACTATTATATGTGATATACACACATCACATATATAGTTGTGAGCATGCAGGATGTTGCTAGCGCTGCAGGCTCGCAAAGCGAGGGCCGCAGTTGCTGGCATGGAGCGATGAAGGACGCAAAATCAGCCACAGCCGCGTACAACATTTTAGAACACTAACTTACACAATCCAGAAGTACACAGCTACCCTAACTGATTTGGCTCGCGCACGCACACTATTTACACTACACACATTCATGACACTTAGACAGCAGCTCCACTGCACTTATGCTCCAGCAACAGATTGCCAGCTCTTCAACACAATGCTTTCTGCATATATTACTTCCCAATAGGTAAAGTATATTCATTTCTTATTTTAATAATTATTCATTGGCATAGAAAAAAAAAAAAACACAATGCTGCTCATAGCGCACAAACAACCATGAGCGCCTTCAGCGCTCATTGCGAGCCATGCGATGAGCGCCGAAGGCGTCCAGCGCAAGGCTTGCAATGAGCGCGAAGGATCTTGGAACACCAACAAAATTAATGTCACACACAAACAACATTACCTGCCTTACAATCTTATTGCCGTCATTTTTTGACGGGCAAGTCGCAAGTATATATATATGAAGACTGAGGTAGCTGTGAGTGGTGATCTAGATGAATAATCGGAGTATTGCAGATTATAGTGATATCTTTTTTATTGGACAAACATATTTCTAAAATACTGTTGAGCATTCAATAGATAAACCTCTCTTTATCAAGTCAAAAGCAATACTAAATATAAATATATATATATATATATATATATATATATATATATATATATATATATATATATACAAACAAACATACATACATACACCCACATATACTTGAAAAACAAAAATTACAACGTGTATTGCTTTATTCCCCTGCACAGAACAGTTAAGTGTGCTGCCTAATAATATGTTAAAGACTGACTGCTCACTCATGTAGCAATGGTTTCATGGCACATTGCCACTTGAAGACATTTTACAGTAAAATAAATAACAGGGGAATTATAAGAATGTTTGCAGAAGTTCAATCACATTAGGAGATTGGCTGAAAATAAACAGATAGTTTAGGTTTCCCTGCAACAAACGCATTGAAGGGCCATTTACCTCATGTGCAAGTGCTCTTCATGGTGTGAAAGAGCACAAGATTATATGCTAAAATGATTTTTTAATTACGCTAATAACAGGTAAAAATATAAAGTTGTATATGTATGTTTACATACAAGTGTGTCCTGCCTAATTAATAAAATAATAAATTAATATACTTTACCTATTGTGAAGGAATATATGCAGGAAGCATTGTGTTGAAGAGCTGGCAATCTGTTTTCATGTTGCTGCAGCATGAGTGCTGTGGAGCTGCTGTGTAAGCGTCATGAATTTGTGCAGTGTGTAGTGTAATAGTGTAAGTGCGCGAGGCAAATCCGTTAGGGTAGCTGTGTACTTCCAGATTTTATAAAAGTACTGTTCTAAAATGGCGCCTAATGTGTGTTATGCGGCTGTGGCCGATTTAGCGTCCTTGTTTTCGAATGTTGTCCAACTTTTTCGAAAAATCTGTAGGTATTTGGTGGCGTTTTGTGTGTTTAGGGTCCTTAAGCCTCATTTTCTTCGGCGGCCATTTTTTCTCTCGCTTAGGTGATTTTCGGGTTTCTAAACTCCGAAATTTGGAGTTAAATCAAGGTGTAACTGCACTTGCAGAGCTCCTGGGTGCTCCCCCTTGCTGTGGGTAAGCTTTTTATGTATTTGTTGTGAGTATTTATTGTGTTTTTCATGTTTTCATGTGCGCAGGTTTCGGGCGTTTTTTGCGAGTTCGTAACGCGTCTTGTATTTTTGTTTCGTAAGTCCGTAAATTTTGCAAGGTCCGCAGTTGCTGGCAAGGAGCGCCAAACATGCCAGCAACTGCGGCCCTCGCGTCTCGTACGCAAGCGCGCAGCGTTAGCAACAACCCGCCTGCTCACAACTATATATGTGATTGTAAACACATGAACACAGTGATCCTTTAAAAAAAAAAAATTGCTGCAGTTCTTATCGTGGTCATATAAATAAATGGCTAAGTACACTGACAGTAACAGAATGAAGAAAGAAAGAAAGAAATAAGTTATATAGTAGGCAAATACTGTGATAAATACGGTATGGGTATGTTCATAACATAATAGGAGACATCTATTGTGTCACAAAATACTACCAACAAAAACAACTGGATTCAAACTTTCATTTCCTAGTACAAGCGACAGGTGTTTTTTCATAATGTTGCTATATGCAGTTATAAAAAAGTTACACTACCCTCATTAAAAAGGTATATAAAAATACACTATTATTATCTTACACACATTTGTGTGAAGTGATATACAGTGGATATAAAAAGTCTACACACCCCTGTTAAAATCTCAGGTTTTTGTGCTGTAAAAAAAAAATTAGACAAAGATAAATCATTTCAGAACTTTTTCCACCTTTAAAATGACCTATAAATTGTACAACTCAATTGAAAAACAAACTGAAATCTTTTAGGTGTAGGGAAGAAAAAAAAAAAAAAGAAAAAAAAAAATTATGTGGTTGCATAAGTCTGCACACCCTCTTATAACTGAGGATGTAGGTGTGTTCAGAATTAAGCAATCACATTCCAAATCGTGTTAAATGGGAGTCAGCATACACCTGCCATCATTTAAAGTGCCTCTGATTAACCCCAAATAAAATTCAGCTGCTCTAGTTGGTCTTTCCTGACATTTTCTTAGTTGCATCCCACAGCAAAAGCCATGGTCCATAGAGAGCTTCCAAAGCATCAGAGGGATCTCATTGTTAAAAGGTATCAGTCAGGAGAAGGGTACAAAAGAATTTCCAAGGCATTAGATATACCATGGAACACAGTGAAGACAGTCATCACCAAATGGAGAAAATATGACACAACAGTGACATTACCAAGAACTGGAGCTCCCTCCAAAATTGATGAAAAGACAAGAAGAAAACTGGTCTGGGAGGCAACCAAGAGGCCTACAGCAACATTTAAGGAGCTGCAGGAATATCTGGCAAGTACTGGCTGTGTGGTACATGTGACAACAATCTCCCGTATTCTTCATATGTCTGGGCTATGGGGTAGAGTGGCAAGACGAAAGCCTTTTCTTACGAAGAAAAACATCCAAGCCAGGCTACATTTTGCAAAAAAACACATCTGAAGTCTCCCAAACGCTTGTGGGAAAAGGTGTTATGGTCTGATGAAACCAAGGTGGAACTTTTTGGCCATAATTCCAAAAGATATGTTTAGCGCAAAAACAACACTGCATATCACCAAAAGAACACCATACCCACAGTGAAGCATGGTGGTGGCTGCATCATGCTTTGGGGCTGTTTTTCTGCCGCTGGAACTGGGGCCTTAGTTAAGAGAGAGGGAATTATGAACAGTTCCAAATACCAGTCAATATTGGCACAAAACCTTCAGGTTTCTGCTAGAAAGCTGAACATGAAGAGGAACTTCATCTTTCAGCATGACAACGGCCCAAAGCATACATCTAAATCAAAGGAATGGCTTCACCAGAAGAAGATTAATGTTTTGGAATGGCCCAGCCAGAGCCCAGACCTGAATCTGATTGAAAATTTGTGGGGTGATCTGAAGAGGGCTGTGCACAGGAGATGCCCTCGCAATCTGACAGATTTGGAGTGTTTTTGCAAAGAAGAGTGGGCAAATCTTGCCACGTCAAAATGTGCCATGCTGATAGACTCATACACAAAAAGACTGAGGGCTGTAATAAAATCAAAAGGTGCTTCAACAAAGTATTAGTTTAAGGGTGTGCATACTTATGCAACCATATTTTTTTTTTTATATTTTTTTTCTTCCCTCCACCTAAAAAATTTCAGTTTGTTTTTAAATTGAGTTGTACAGTTTATAGGTCACATTAAAAGGTGGAAAAATTTCTGAAATGATTTATCTTTGTCTCATTTTTTTACAGCACAGAAACCTGACATTTTAACAGGGATGTGTAGACTTTTTATATCCACTGTACATACATACATACATACACACACACACACACACAATTGTAAGGCTGGGAATGCTGTACCTTCGGCGCTCATCTCGAGCACCACGCTGAGCACCTTTGGTGCTCATTGCGAGCCTCTCCCCACATGTACTGTATGGGCCTCGCGACTTAGCATGTCTTCAATTACGTAATCCTAAAAAGTACAATTTTTCTATTTTTTTTCCAATTAATAAATAATAATAATAATACATTGAAAGAGAATAGGTAAAGTATTTGTTAAGAATCATCAATTGGTAACAATCTCTTAATGAAATTTGTCATCTGATAATGTCCAGTCACACAGTTCATCATCTGAGGAGAAAGTGAGAAAATTATGGAAATTTTCCAGTATCTGTAGACAAACGTGCACATGCGAAGTTTACCGCTTTTCCGCCATTTCATATTGCAAATCGTAGTTTTATGGAGTTATGTGCTTGGTCAGTAAAAAATTGACAATATTACGTGCCTCGCGATGATGGCTGCATGGTCCATGTTGTTTAGGCAAGTGTTACTTGCTTCGTGATCGGCTTTACTGTCTTGCGCGGTGTTAGAAAATACACAACAGTGAAAACAGTAACGCACCAACACACTAAGTCCTGCGTGCCTGGCGTTGCTCAGCCTAGTTTTAATCTTGTTCCAGAATTCTTACGTTTTTTTTCGGCCAACATTTTTTTCTCTCGCTTCAGCGATTTTCGATCTGTGAAAAACGAATAATATGCCTCAAATTAACTTGCAACCTCACTCACAGGTTCACTGACTCTCCCCCTGTGCTGTGTGTAACTTAACTGGAGAAATATTTGTGTTTTTTTGGCCGAACGCAAATCGGCTAAGGTTTGGCTGCTTCGGTCCTAAGACCTAAAGTCCTACGGGCCTCGCAATATATTTATATATATTTAAAGCAATATCATAGAGAAAGCCTTATGAATATGTGAAACGTGTTTGGTGAATTTGTTTTTATACTATTAATTGTGTGTTTAAACTTTTGATGCGAGAACAGTATGTTTTTATTTCTTAAGAGGTAGGATTATACTTTGTGTTGATAAGTGGG
>CM050170.1:184072895-184200395 GCA_027410445.1 Discoglossus pictus | reverse complement strand
AAAAACACCAATTACAATGATATATCTGATTAGGATTTGTGAGTTGATCAGAAAGACCGACCGATAAAACTTGCAAACATCAATGTAAATTTACTCAAATAAAATCCATTTTTAAATAACATTCACTATATAAAAGTACTTGTTGTAGCGTGACAGACAGTATATTTAGCTACAGTTGAAAGTGGAATATGGCGGCCTAAAATAAATAAATAAATGTGTTTACCCCATTGTGGCTGAGGCAGGGCTGAATTAAGCATTAAGCAAAATAAGCATGTGCTTAGGGCAGCAAGGGAAGGGGGCGCCACAGAAATGTCCCATTGTCAGATTTACCATGAACTGTAAATGGTGCAAAACTACAAATGGTGCAGCTGAAGCAGGTTCCAGAAAAAGGGGCTCCCACAATAAATTCAACAATATTATTTATACATTTATATATACATATATAGTTGTGAGCATGCGATTCGGCGCTCCATGCCAGTCAACTGCGGCCCTCGCAAAAAAGTACAAGACACGTTACGGCCAATTACGAACTCACAAAAATCGTCCGCAACCCGCAGACATGAAAATATGAAAAACACAATAAATACACACAACACATACATAAATAGCTTAACTCAAAATAAAAGAGAGTTTAGACACTAAAAAATTCTCTAAACAAGAAAATGTCCGCCGAACAAAACGAAAACGAGGCTACAGGACTCTAAACACGCAAAACACCACCAGAAACACGCAAAACACCACAAAACAGCTACGGATATTCCGCCACAGACGCATACCACACATTAGCCGCCATTTTAGAACAATAACTTATACAATGCTGAAGTACACAGCTACGCTAACGGTTTTGTATGCTTCCTACATATATTACTTCAAAATAGGTAAAGTATATTAAATTTATTAATGTATTATTTATTTGATTATTACACGGCAAACAGCATTAGCTACCTTACAATTTCATTGCCGTAATTTTTTGACGGGCAATACTCTAGTGTGTGTGTGTGTATATATATATATATATATATATATATATATATATATATATATATATATATATATATATATATATATATATATATATAATGATAAACCATTAAATGTGTATCATTAACCTCCATTATTACTATTTTATTTATTATTATTATATATATATATATATATATATAAAATAATAATAATAATAAATAAAATAATAATGGTTTATCATTATTTATATTTTGAATACACATTATATATATATATATATATATATATATATATATATATTATATATATGCACCAAAATCTTCTTTTAAGTGCTTAGGTCCTCTAAAAGTCTTAATCCAGCCCTGGGCTGAGGAATAATAATACAAATCTAAATAGTTTTAAAATCGTTTTGCATAGCTTGCCAAAAAAAAAAAAGCCTAATCATTAGAATGTATCAGAAAGGCTGAAGAAGTCTTTAAAATAAACTGATGAGGGTTTAAAAGAAAGAAAAATGTTACAGAAAATATAACAGCAGGGCATCCACCCATCACGCACATGTAAATGCTAAAATGTAATGTCTATAAAAATATTACATGTGAAACAACCATTACATGGACATGAAAATCTCATAATTTCTATTATTCATTAAAAGTGCATATTTTCTATATAACTTTTTTTTATAAAACACAAAAATGAATAACCTGAAGTGTATTAAAGGGATATGTAAGGGAGCTGGATTATGAATTCATCTGATAGAGGAGAATTAGTAGTGTATGAAAAAAAAATGTTTGCATTAAAATATCCCAAAACAAACACTAATTAGCTTAGCTTGAAGTTAACAAAATTTCCAATGTTTTTTTTTGGGAATTTGCATGTGATTGTGTACACCCCTAGAAAATCCCACCTGAATTAGGATAACATTCAAATCCAAAATCAGGCTAATAAATGGTATCATTCATCACCTCAGTGGCTTCTGGCATGTGCTCAGTACAAGAATTGCAATAGTTACTTCCTGTGCTCTGTACCAGAAAGGTCAAAATATGTACCCTGCTGCGTTTCCTGTGTGTACCCAGTTTATGTAAGCCTCCTGTGGGTGTTAACAGCTGGATTTGACTTTTGTGCAAATAACTTTGTAAGTAAACTGAACTTTTCTATAGAACACATGTATTAATACACTACGGATTCTCCTCTATCAGATGCATTCATAATCCAGCTCACTTGAATATACCTTTTTAATGTTTTGTGTGATCCTCATCACACTCTTTGCAGTTAATTAATTAGCGTTGCTCCCTGTTTTCATAATTTGCTTTAAGAAAACCATTTGCATTCTGCAACACCACTGTTAGCAGTAACCCATTACTCCACTGGTCCCGATTGGTTCAAACCTGAACCTTATTGCCAGACTAAACACGGATGGGCTTTAAATTGCCATTTTTGTTATAAGAAACTAATTCAAAATTTCAGTTATTATTTAGGAAAAAAAGCTTGCAAGGTTTAGACATATGACACCAAATTAGAATGTTCAAATAATAATAGTACAAACAGGCTCTGCATGGTTATCTGTAGTACAAAACAAGTCTCGGCCTGTTAATGGTGGCAGTTGCACTTCGTGATGGAATATTTCATGTTTTCTGACCACCAGCAGTAGCGGCCATAAACCACCAGGCGGCGGGGCTGAGATTTTAGTCAATTTCTTAAGTGTAAAGCTTATCATCTGCCACTACCCTAACCCTTATCCCTAATCCGACCGCTAGGAAATTGACTAAAATCTTGGCTGAAATTAACAAAAACCTAGTGGCCACTGGCAGCAACTACTGGGGTTCAAAAAAAAGGAAAGGTCTTAGTGATTTGTAATAATTAATTGTCAATTATTAATCAATTGATTTTTTTATTTTTATTAATAATTCATTGATCCAGAGGAAGGCAAAAAACAAAACAAAAAAGACCCCAAGTGAAATTTAGCCAATCATCTCAAAGGAAAAAAAATTTCCTTCCTGACTCCAGATATTGGCGCTCGGACTCCTCCCTGGATCAATACTCTCTAATTATCCAGGATAACCCTGAATTCCCTTTTTAATTAGAACTAAATCCAGTCCCCTTTTAAAGTTATCTATCAAATCCGCTGTCACCACCTCCTCTTGTAGAGAATTCCACAGATTAACCACCCTTACTGTGAAGAACCCTTGTCTTTCTTTAAGATGGAATCTTTTTACTTCTAACCTCAAGGGATGTCCTCTTGTCAGTTGAAAACCTCTTGGCACAAAAAGCACCCTTGACAAATCTTTATACTGACCCTGGTTTTATTTATATAATGCAATCATATCTCCTCTTAGACACCTTTTTTCTAGAGAAAATACACTTAATTTGGTTAGTCTTTCTTCATAACTTAGCCCCTCCATTCCCCTTATTAGTTTTGTTGGTCTTCTCTTTATCTTTCCTGGCTCTAAAATGTCCTTTTTAGGAAGTGGTGACCAAAATTGTAATTACAATATAAAATGTACAGATCAGTTACTTTTAACAAACAAACAGCTTGTTAGCTTCTGGAATTACCCCTTCATGTATGCTCTCCTGCATGCTGCCATCTTCCAGAACTTTGACCTGACAATGCTTCCTGTGAGTTAAGGTTAGGATAAGGCCTCACCAAGAGGGGGACTTGCCACTACTAGTTTCTCACTCTGCAAAGACTTTGAATACAGAGAATATTTCTGTGTGTTTAAACTGAATTTGTTTTTAACTATTGAGATATGTAAATGCTCCTTTTTAACTTTCTTTACCTGCCATGTTTTATTTTATAAATAAGTCGGAACTGTGGAAATGGGTAATCACTACTCTTGTTTGTTAAAAAGCATACTTAAATTTGCTGGATTATGAGTGCATCTGACAGAGGAGAATCAGTAGTGTATGCATGAAGAAAAACCCAAAATAAATATTAAAACATTCACAAATCAGCAAAATGTCTTGTAATTGCTGACAGTTGCAAATTCATGTTAACACCCTCCAAACCCAGGCTAAATTAGCATAAAAATGTAAAATTATTTGTTTCGGCCAATCAGGTTAGCTGAAACTTTTGAATTAACTACAGGCTCCTGTTTGTGCTGCAAAGCAGCCTAGACAATGTGGTGTATCACCAATATATGCTATGTGCTGCTCCTGACATATAGACAGGAAGCTGCAAGGAGATTGACTGAGCAAGCAACAGCAGGTAAATATTGCTCCCCTGATGCTAATTGGGGGGGGGGGGGGGGGGAGAGAATCAGATGCCTGTATAGATACCCCCTTATAGGGATATTTAGATATTAATTACAAATAAAATGTTTTATGAGATGTTCTTCATACATAAAGCCTGCTTTATGCCTAAGGATTGCTAATGTATTAATCCAGCTCACTTAGATATGCCTTTAATATAACCCATTTCTACAACTCCTAAAGTTGCTACGAATTAATGCTTAAAATTCCACAACTGCTTATACAAAACATCTTCACGCTGCATACCTTTTTTTTTTTTTTTTTTGAATAATAAAGACAGTCTTTGCAGCATAAGACACAGGTAAATTTGAATATATCCCACAGTGCAGTGTTCCACGTCATAGGGTAGCATATAGGGAGAAAGTTGGTGGATGCATAGCTGATATGCTATGGGTTTGTTGGCTTCTTAAAAGTGAAGTCTAAATTTCACATGATTGGTGAAGAAAAATCAAATTAAACAAACCTAGATAGAATATTTAAATAAAATAAAACAAATCCCAAAATTATTTAATAAAGGAGGAAAGTGTCTTTCAGTAAAAATGAATACAAGCGATCAAGAACTGGAGGATGGAAGATTTAGCAAGTTTCAAACTATTACATTACAAAAAAAGTAGTAGCAGCCGTCCAGGGTAAGTGGTAGGGACTTGAATTAGGTATATGACCCCTGCATATTATAGTTATAAGATTAAAAGGTTCTCTGTCACGTCTTAAAGAACTTGAAAAAGTTATACGCGGTTATGGTAATTTTTTTTTTTTTTTTTTTTTTTTTAAGGAGACCATTCTGGAGAAATTCACTATTATTTGTGCTGTATTTTGTATGCACAGAAATGGTTCCTGAATAATTATTTGCTGATCTGATGTGCTAATTAGAATCACAGTCTGCTTGTCTGTCCTTGTCGTGGCCAAAACAATCACACTTTTAAAACATGTATTAGGAGGAGCTTCTTAAAAAGTCACCTCTTGTAATGGGTGGGGCTCACAGTTGCTGACTCCATTGATCAAATGGTTATGGCTAATGACTTCTTGGATGACCTCTGAAAAATATACTTGTTCATTTAAAAAAAATATATAAATAAAAAAAACACACATTATCATTAACTACTATATGTATTTTATACTCTTC
This sequence comes from Discoglossus pictus, assembly GCA_027410445.1. Lineage (NCBI taxonomy): Eukaryota > Metazoa > Chordata > Amphibia > Anura > Alytidae > Discoglossus > Discoglossus pictus. The sequence continues at coordinate 184,195,063 of CM050170.1, read as the reverse complement.
TCAAAAGCTGCCTTTGCAGAGAGTTTGCTGTATCGCTGCTCAGCTAGTTGTGGAAACAGCCTTAAATAGTCTAACAACCACTTGGCCAGGCTTCCTCTGACGTTTGCATAATTTTGCATATAAAATAGAGTTTGAACATTGATGGTATTTAATTAACTTCTAGTTATTTCTACACGGTTTAAAACGTATTCTCTTAAAATGTACCAAATGAAGTTTCAGAGTACAAAGTCCCTTTACGAAAGAGAAATCCACACAACAATCTCTTGCAATAAATATGGTTTCTGCCAACACTTCTAGAACAAATTCAGAACAGAGAGATTTTATGGATCATAGATGGCCTTGTAACAAGGAAACTGCACCTCACCTATACGTCTACAAAAAAGAATACTATATTTATCTATCTATCAATATATTGTAAATAAATAGTACATCTGTGTTCACATTTAAACGTCTAAAACAAGTTAAAAACTTGTTTCCTCATCAGAATTCTGAGAAATACAGTTATTACACTGCATTCTGGGAACCTGGGCAGGGACATGCAAATGTGCCCAAAAAGGCTTCACCCTTTAATCCAAAAAACATTTCAATAACTGTATTTCTCGGATTTATGAGCAGGAAACAAGTTCATTAACTTGTTTTAGACATTACACACATATATATATATATATATATATATATATATATATATATATATATACCCAATCCTACAAAATCTATTGCACAAACCAGAATCTACCTCATACTGATGATAGCCAAAAGCTTGAAACAGGCCTGTATATGAGTGATTCTTGGTTTGTGTAAAATCCAACCCGATGCTTTGCTTAAAAGCTGTTTAATACAGCGGGCATATGCTTTAAGGGAGCAATGTATAAAGTTGCTATTTTTGGATTAAAAGAGTGAGGTACATTGTATTCTCATTTGCATGTCCCCGCCTTTTAGACATGCAAATGGACTTATTAATGTATTATTCGTTTTCTGTACTTTGTACGGTGGAGAGCTTTTCTCACTTTTGTGCTCACCATACACTAAATGATTATTGTGGAATACCCAATCCTACAAAATCTATTGCACAAACCAGAATCTACCTCATACTGATGATAGCCAAAAGCTTGAAACAGGCCTGTATATGAGTGATTCTTGGTTTGTGTAAAATCCAACCCGATGCTTTGCTTAAAAGCTGTTTAATACAGCGGGCATATGCTTTAAGGGAGCAATGTATAAAGTTGCTATTTTTGGATTAAAAGAGTGAGGTACATTGTATTCTCATTTGCATGTCCCCGCCTTTTAGACATGCAAATGGACTTATTAATGTATTATTCGTTTTCTATATATATATATATATATATATATATATATATATATATATATATATATATATATATATATATATATATATATATATACACACACACATACACCGTATATACTCGAGTATAAGCCAAGTTTTTCAGCCCTTTTTTTAAGGCTAAAAGGCCCCCCTTGGCTTATACCCGAGTCACTCTCCCCCCTGTGTCTCTCTAACGGCACCCGCTATATGCTAATGACGTGGCAGGCATGTGACGTCAAGTCATTAGCATATACCGCTTGCCGCCACCCGGTATATGCTAATGGCGTGGCGCGCATGTGACGTCACATGCGCGCCGGGTCAAGAAGGAGCGGAGGCTGGAGCAGAAGCAGGTAAGTGAGGGGAAAGGGAGAGGGGGAGGAATTTAGGGGGGGTTGAGGATGGGGAAGGGTTGAGGATTAGGAGGGAGGTTGAGGATGAGGAGGGAGGTTGAGGAGGGGGATTGAGAATGAGGAGGGAGGTTAAGGAAGTGGGTTGAGGAGGGGGTTGAGGAGGATGGTTGAGGAGGGAGGTGGAGAATGAGGAGGGGGGTTGAGGAGGGTGATAAGGGAGGGGGGAAGATACACAGGGAAGGAAGAGGGAGGAAGAGACAAAGGGAAGGGAGAGGGGAGAAGAGACACGGGAGAGAGAGGGGGGACACAGGGGGCCTGCCGCACATTTCCCACCCTCGGCTTATACTCGAGTCACACATTTTAACCAGTATTTTGTGGTAAAATAGGTGCCTCGGCTTATACCGTATATATATATATATATATATATATATACACACACACATATATATATATATATATATATATATATATATATATATATATATACACATACACACTAGCGACTTGACCGTCAAAAATGATGGGGCAATAAAATTTGAAGCCATGGCAATGCTGTTTGACACACAATGTAAGGCTTTTTCTACTCGGAGGACCTTCTGCGTTCATTGTGAGCGTCGCGCTGAGCACCTTACGCTCCTCTCGTTTACTTTTGTTCCTATGAGCGCCTTATATATCTCATTGTCAGGAGAGCACCGCAACTTTTTTAGTATAGTTATTAATTAATTATTTACTTAATAAAATAATATACTTTACCTATTTGTAATGGATATATGCAGCAATGAATAGCCTGAAGAGCTAAGTATCTATTTCTGTTTTCCTGCAGCATACAATGTACATTTGGCCTGTTGCTGCTGTGAGGAGAAAGTGTCATCAATGTCCCAGCTGTAACTTAGAAATATGCTGCATGCGCGAGGGCAAACAGTTACTTTAGTTGTGTAAATGTCCATTTTAGATTCGTAGTGTTAGTGTTGTAAAATGGCGTTGTTTATCTATGTGATACGCGGGTCTCGACCATTTTCCGCACTGCCTAAGTGTGTATTTTAGTACCTCGTACGTCCCTGGCAAAAGTCGTACGCGTCTGGCGGTGTTTTGCGCATTTCAGGGTCGTGTAGTCGCCTCGTTTTCATTTTTTTGGGCCGGCATTTTTTTCCTTGCTTAGGCGACTTTAAAGTGTCTAAACTCATTAAAAATTGTACTTTAATTAGCATGCAACCTTAGTGGCAGATGTCATGGCTGTACCGCCATGTTCTGTGTGTTTTTTTTTATTTTTTTTGTTGTATTTTGTATTGTTTTGTGTTGTGTATAAGCTTTGAGTATCGTTTTCATTTTTTTATTCACCACCATTTTTTTTTTTTTTTTAGCCGATTTAGAAGTAGCGAAACTGGCTAAAATCGACTTTCCTTTGCATGCAACCTCACCCCCAGAGGTCCTGGCTGTCCCCCAGTGTTGAGTGTGATGTTTTTGTATTATTATTATTATTTTTTTTTAGTTTTCATTGTTTTTTCTGTACGCGTTTCGGCTGTTAAGTTCGTATTTTTGTGACCTTGTATTCTTTTTTTTTCCCCCCTAACTCCCGCAGGTCGTATTTTTGCAAGTCTAGAGTCGTGTTTTTTTTTTTTTTTTGCAAAGTCGTGCTTTTCTGGGGTTTATTTGTCCCGGGAGTGAGGCGGCGTAGAGCCTCCACCTCCGCAAATATGAGCTCGCAATGCGTGACGTCAATTCGCAGTCTGACAACTATTATTTGTGATACATACACATATAAGAATATTACATATACAGTGCCTTGCAAAAGTATTGGCATTTTTCGTGTTTTGTTGCCTCACAACCTGGAATTAACATGGATTGTTTGAGGATTTGCATCATTTAATTTACAGAACATGCCCACAACTTTGAAGAAGTTTATTTTTTTTTTATTTATGTGAAGCAAACAACAAATATTACAAAATAACAGAAAAAGTCAATGTGCATAACTATTGACCCCCCTAAAGTCAATACTTCATAGAGCCGCCTTTTTCGCATTCCTCCTTGCAAAACTGCTCCAGCTCCTTCAAGTTGGATGGTTTGCGCTTGTGAACAGCAATCTTTAAGTCTGACCACAGATTTTCTATTGGATTGAGGTCTGGGCTGTGACTAGGCCATTCCAACACATTTACATGTTTCCCCTTAAACCACTCAAGTGTTGCTTTAGCAGTGTGTTTGGGGTCATTGTTCTGCTGGAAGGTGAACCTCCGTTCTATCCCCAAATCCCGCACAGAGTGGTACAGGTTTTGCTCAAGAATATCCCTGTATTTAGCACCATCCATCTTTCCCCCCAGTTTCCCAGTCCCGGCTGCTGGATGGTGTTCCTTGGGTGATGTGATGTGTTGGGTTTGCGCAAGACATAGCGTTTTCTTTGATGGCCGGAAAGTTCAAACCAAAGCGCCTTCCTCCATACTTTGACAGGGTCACTACCATTTGCGGGGTCAGTGCCCTGTTTTAACCAACTCTTTAGCTTTATGGAGAAAGGCACAGGAGGCTTTTCATTCCACTCCACGTTTTATTAAGATCCAGTCAGCACATAAAAATAACATGAACAGAAAAGAAATATAGTTTCCATGCAGCTCTCATTATATACAGTCCCAATACTTAATACTGGCTTGTCTTGCTCAGCATTACCTTCTTCAGGGGTTTCACTTGCTTCTCTCTGCAGCCGAGTCCTTCATGGGTAATCACCTTTTAGGGGTCTCCTCATGGACTGCAACCTTTCCAGGCTCTCATATTGTGAGCATCTGTCTCTGCTCACAAACTCTAGCTCAGGCCTTTCTTTACTGGGGCCTGTGTGTCCCAGGCCCCTCTCTGCCTGCAGCTCCACACTCTGTCTCACAGACAGGCTTCTGACAGGGTCCACACTTCCAAATAATTCTCCAACTGGAAGTAGCAGCAGGCATTGATTGCAGCTACACCCCTGCCTTTTGAGCAGGTTGTTAACTCTCTCACTCCTGGGGAGAAGTCTTGAAGAGCTCTCTTCTGACCCCTGGAGGCACTTCACCACAATACATTTTGGGAGTCTCCCACATGCCTTTTCCCAAACTCAAAACGTGCCATTTTGTTTTTTTGCTGAAAGTAATGTTCTTCGGGCCACTCTGCCATATAGCCCAACTCTATGGAGCATACCTCTTATTGTCATTCTATGTACAGATACTCCAGTCTCTGCTGTGGAACTCCTCCAGGGTTACCTTAGGTCTCTGTGCTGTCTCTCTGATTAATGTCCTCCTTGCCCGGTCCGTGAGTTTTGGTGGGTGGCCATATCTTGGCAGATTTGCTGTTGTGCCATGTTCTTTCCATTTGGTTATGATAGATTTGATGGTGCTCCTGGGGATCATCAAAGATTTGGATATTGTTTTATAACCTAACCCTGACTTGCACTTCTAAACAACATTGTCCCTTACTTGTTTGGAGAGTTCCTTCGTCTTCATGGCAGTGTTTGGTTAGTGGTGCCTCTTGCTTATATTATTATTTTTATTTATATTGCGCCAACATATTCCGTAGTGCTTTACAGGGGTTTAGTACATGGCAAAAAACAAACTTAACAACTTATAAAGAATGGAGGGCCCTGTTTTTGAGCATATAATCAAATGTACATAGTGCTTGTTTCCAAGACACGGACACACGGTTGAAAACTCGCAAACTTACAATCTAAGGGTTTAGGTGTAATACAAGAGGGTGACAAATGCAAAATGGCAACGTGAAAGCAATTTGTTTAGTCAATTGGAGGGGTCTGTGTGTTGTACTGTAGATTGTGGGTGGGAGTGTTATTAAGCTGTGGAGTGTGCAGTTGTAATTATAAAGGCTGAAGGTGATAAGATTTTTTTAAACAGGTGTGTTTTTAATAATTTTTTTAAGGTTTTGAGGCAGGAAGATAATCTAATGGAGCGAGGCAAGGAGTTCCAAATAGTAGGGGCAGCACAAGAAAAGTCTTGAAGACGGGAGTGAGAGGAGGTGATGAGAGAGGAGGAAAGAAGAAGGTCGTTAGCAGAACGAAGGGGGTGCTTAGGTGTTGCAGCCTCTGGGGCCTTTCAAAAAAGGTGTGTATATGTAATGACAGATCATGTGACACTTAGATTGCACACAGGTGGACATCATATCACTAATTATGTGACTGAAGGTAATTGGTTGCCCCAGAGCTTTTTATGGGCTTCATAACAAAGGGGGTGAATACATACGCACATGCCAATTTTCTGTTTTCTATTTCTAAAAAATAGATTTATGTATATATTTGTCTAATTTCACTTCATCAACTTAAGACTATTGTGTTCTGATCCATCACATGACATTCAGATTAACAAAACATTGAACTTAAGGCTGTAATGTAACAAAATAGGTAAAAAGTCAAGGGGGGGGGGGGGGGGTTCCTGTAATTCAACTTTGAATTTCCATTACCATCAATACTACAGAGCTTCAGAAATCCTAAGAGATATGTAGCCATGGCTCATAAAAATGTCCTTGCACCTCCTAACATTTTAGTTATCATGCATAGATTTATGTATATAATCCATATCCTGGCTCCAAATTTCTTTTGGTTGGCTCCTAAGTTTCCTCAGCCACTGTATTAACACCGTACAATAAATGTATATACTCAAATTACCTTTCAAGTTGCTAAAAAAAGTCTCTCAATAATTGACAAAACCAACATTAAACACTTTCAAAATAAATATTTTATGACAATGTAATTATGACTATTCAATGTAATAAACTATTGTTTATTTAAAAGTTACTTTCTGAGATATATATAACACTATTAAACATTTTTACACTTAAAAAGGTATATGGAAGTTTCCTGGATTATGAATGCTTCTGATAGAAGAGAATCAGTAGTGTATGAAAACATTGTTTGCAATGAAAAAATACCAAAATAAATGATAATAAACAAACTTAGAGTGCAAAATTTCTTCAGTTTTTAAGCAGTTGATTTGGAGAAGGAACATCCAGGAAAATGCAGGCGGAATTAGCATAAGATTCATAATTAGTTGTGGCCAATCAGAGTAAGGTACAACAATGCACCTGTCTCCCTCTTATTGGCTGAGACAAAGCTGCTCAGGAAGCAGCTGATTCTCTAGGACACAACTCCGCACAGCTCATTGGCGAAGACATTCTTGCTAGATAGGAGGTGTAGCTCTCAGAAGTAAATTCAAATTTACTGGAGAAGGAACTGGCAACGCACTCCAGTATCTCTGACATGAATACCAAGTGGATCAGCATGGTGCGTTATGGTCCATGAGGTCACCGAGAGTCGAACACGACTGAACAACGCAAACACACACCTTGAATTACAAATATACAGAATTCCTCAATAAAATTATTTGATATGAGACCTGGCCAATATGACAACCTTATACACATGGCATCCCACATACATGTAATGCTCCAACAGTCTACAGTATGATGCAGTCTATAGAAAGATCTTCCTGGTGACAACAAGTTTTACCTCCGATCATTTTTTCAGCTTGTTGCAAAATGAGCACAAGCTCATAAAAAAACAACATGTTTATTCAGCAAACCACTCTGACTAATCCAAGGTGTCCTTATTATTTAGAGCTAGTAATAATTGATAAGAAAGTGTCAATAATAACAAAAGCTTATAAGGAGTAAAAGCTGCATTATGAAAAATGCCATTTTATATGTAAGATTTCACACAGAAAGTTACATTCTTATAAACTATAGTACAAAGTTGTTTATCTTAGTCTACAGGATATTGTAAAAATAATATGCTGCTTTTTGTAGAATTGTGCATCACAACATTTAAACATTTTTTAAATGTTACTGACTAGATGGCGTATTGAGGGAATTAAAAAAAGCAACGTATAACCGATCAGCCTTATTAAATTGCAATTCGGCAAATTCTAAAGGGCTCTATATAAGCACAGAGCATATTATTTTTACAGAAGTTTTTAGTTTGTGAAGACCTTGCTTTTGGATAGAAGTTCACAAACTAAAAACTTCAGCAAATTCTAAAGGGCTCTATATAAGCACATAGCTTATTTTTTTTACAGAATTGCAATTTAATAAGGCTGTATATGTTTATGTACAACATGATCCATAGTTAATGGATACAACAAAACCATTTGGCCATATGCACTAAAATGTCAAAAGTCAGACCTTAGATTAATTAATTAATTAAATTAATAACACCACTACTATAATATGGTAATGCACTTGCACTTAAACATCTAATAGAAACATAAAAAAAACATTATTTATAGCTCCACACAATGTATAATATTTTTCATTGGGATCAATTATTTTAACACTGTAGATATTACTTATAAGTTTTCTTTAGCTAAATCACATATTATCTATATACAGGGCTAACAAATTCATGTAGATAGAGAACAAATTGTCATTGCCTGTAACATAACTTATGTATATATATGTTGGCGCGTTACAAATAAACACCAACAATAATAATAATAATAATAATAATAATACATAGATAGACAGAGAGTGATAGATAGATAGACAATATTCAGGTCTTAAATTCCTATAGACAGATAGATAGAGAGAGAGGGATAGAGATAGATAGATAGATAGATAGATAGATAGATAGATAGATAGATAGATAGATAGATAGAGAGAGAATGTGATCTATCAATATACAGGGCTTAACCAATTCCTGGGGCCAAAGAGCCACTGCTCCTATTAGATAGATGGATAGATAGATAGATAGATAGATAGATAGATAGATAGATAGATAGATAGATAGATATTTACTTCTGAATAATGCATTTTTTATGAATATCTCTGGTTAGTAGAAAATCATTCTGGAATCTAAATGTTGACCTATAATGTATATCAGAACTATTTGGGTAAATTATATAATACAATATATCACAGGTATATAAGGCACACACAACACATAAAGCCAATTAAGAAACTAGGTGTGAATGTTGTAAAAAAAAAAAAAAAAAAAAAATTCATCATAAGTGACCTCCATTATAACATTGGGTGACTTTATTAATACAGGAGTCTCCGGGTTACAGACGACCCGTACTTTTTGTATGAGTTTGTTTTTATGTTCTGTTTGAATTAAAAATAGAGCACAATAGTTTCTATAACTTAATATTATTACTACATTGCGAGGTTATTAATATTATTACAGCATTACACAGTATTATTATTATTACATATGAGCCATTATAGTATTATTATTATTTTTCAGGCATCCGAGTTACATACAAATCCGACATAAAGACGTTCTAAGGAACGCATCTCATCCGTAACCCGGGGATCACCTGTAAATACCTTTATTTGTTCATATACACATTTTGATGGATATTTTAGAATCAATATCATATTATAATCAAGCAAATAAGTGTATAAGGGGGTAAAAAGAGCACTTGCAAATAAACTGTGTGTACAAGATACAAGATGTACTACAATGCTGGAGAATGGCTGCAAAACCTCTCCATTCCTATATTATGTGACATATGTCATATGATTGGGCATTTCCATGAGTATTCCAGTACTTCACTGTTTAGCAGATATGACCCAAACAATAAATACAATTCACAACAACAAAGCTATTGCTGAAAACAACTTACAGATCTGGTGTAATCCTTATAGTAAACAAAAAAACATGTTATTTTTATTTGACTTACACTGAAATAAACAGAAAAAAAAACAACAATACTCAAAATTCCCAATGCAGAGTCCCCATTGTGGTTTCATATTCATAGGGACACAGGCCCCTGCAGCAATGAAGGAGTTAATCATTTCTCTCTCTTTATAAGTGCAATTTGCAAATGATCCCAAAGACTTCTGCCATTATCTTATTAAATAAACACCATCAGCCACTTGCAGGGGCAGCAATAAGAAGGAAGACATAATATCTGCACCCACATAGCTTTGCAAACACTGCCACAAACTTTGCAAATCAATAGAAATACATGTTATTTATTTCTCTATCATTAAATGCAAAAATAACACAGTGTAATATTGTCAGGTGCCCAGATTGCAGAAAGCATCTTTTTTATTAAAGCATAAATATATATTTAAAACCCATTTTCTCACCCTTTGAAGACTGGAGATCCATCTGATTATGCAAGTTCCTTGTCCAAGTGTGTGAATTATACACATTACTGATCTGCTGCTGCACTGGCCAATGATGCAAAGACAACAAAAACAAGCAAAATGCCGTTTTTTCCATGTATATTACAAAGCAACCCTTTTTTTTTTTTTTGCACAATATTAGCCCACTTACCCTTTTTCATAGCCAGCCTTTTTCAGTGCTAAGCTTCCTCCCTGCACAGCACACATGCAGAGTTCCAAATAGAATCACCCATCAGCCAATCAGAACCGCGCTGTCAAGCAGGAGGCATGCTGGGAGTAGTAGTCTTAGAGTGGTAAAGATTAGTGGGGAAGAACAAGCAAACGCCCCATTTGCAAAAACACAAAATCGTAAGAAAGTGGTTGGTTTCTGGTATTGTTTTGGCTGTGCTATGTGGTAGATCTGAGACATTAATATGTTTAAATGGTTGTTTTCTAATTAAGTTTTAGTTTTGATTGGTTGTGCCCCTGTAAATAAAGAAATTGGGATAAAATGCAGTCAGTGCCCCCAGTATGTACATCTGCACTGAGAGTACAAAGCATGGAGACTGGATGTACTAAACAGGATGAGATCTGAGCTGCAGCCACGTCAGGCACAGGGTTATATCAATAGTATGACATGCATATGATAAGAAGAATTAGGCTATATGTATATATACAGACATGATATAGAGAGGTCGCTCGTAAAACCTTGTCACTATTATGAACTAGCGACTTGCCCGTCAAAAATGATGGGGCAATACAATTTGAAGCCATGGGAATGCTGTTTGACACACAATGTAAACCGTTTTGTACTGTAAGGACCTTCGGCGCTCATTGCATGCCTCGCAATGAGTGCCAAGCCTCTCCCGTCATGTACTTTTGGTCCTCAGAGAGATATATATTTCTATGTATATGTAGTTAAGTAATAATGAATGATTTCTTCAATCAATTAATATAGTTTAATTATTTATAATTGATATATGCAGCGAGCAATAGGCTGAAGAGCTAACAATCTGTTTGTATTTTGCGTCTGCATACAATATACATTGTGAGTGTTGGTGCCCTGCTTATAAAGTGTAATGAATGTTCCAAGTGTGCATAATAAATAGGCTGCGTGCCCGAGGTAAAGCCGTTGGTTTATTGTGTAAATCGGCATTGTATATTCGTAATGTTATTAATGTGTTACGCGCCTCGTGAGCATTTTCCGGCTTTTGTAATAGTGTATCTTGTAGGTCGTAGTGTGATGTGTAAAGTGCTACGCGTTTTTCAGTGTTTTGCACGGCCCGGGGTCGTGTAGCCTCGTTTTAATTTTTTCCGGCGCCCATTTTTTTCCTCGCTTAGGCGATTTTCGAGTTCAGAGAATCGGCTAAATGGAGTTAAATTCGCGTTCCAACTCACTCACAGACGTCCTGGCTGTTGCCCCATGCTGTCTGTGATGTTTTTGTAATTTTTTAAAGTGTATTTAGTGTGTTTTTCTGGGTTTTTGTTTGGCCACTAATCTCGTAAATTTTAGCTTCTCATATCTTGTCCTGCGTTTCGTATTTTTTTTCCCTTTCTCGCAGCAATGAGCGCCTTTGGCGCTCATTGGCTAAGTGCTACGGTTTTAACGGCTCACCTCGCTTCGCAAGGCTCACAGCAATGAGCCTAAGTCGTACGCACCTCGCAAATCGTGACGACATCTCGCAGTTTGACAACTATTATATGTGATATCCAATAAAAAAAATGATATATGGCAACATATTGATTATTCCTTTATATTTATTTGTACCTCGGCAGTTTTCTATCTCAAAACGTGTCGAATTTGGTTTTCTTGGTACTCATCACGCTTGCTAAGACCTGTATGAGTCAATTTACATTACTCCTTATGGAGACTTTAGTATTAATCGTTTTCACAACTTATCGGGGATTAATTAACTACAAGTACCAAGGGTCCATTGTCTGTATGTATGTATATATGTTTATATATATAGCTATAGCTATACCTAATTTAACATGGGGAATAGGGGAGATAGGGATAGGGGAACTCATGAACAAAACACACAATTTCAATTGAAATTTAATTTTTTTGTTTTATATGAACTTCAAAGAAACAGCAAACCTAACACTAACACAAACTGAACATTAGCAGAAATCTAAACTTTAAATGATTGATGTTGGAGCTTCTGGGGCATCCTGGATTCTGCTATAGAAAATCAGAGCGTTAAAAGGAATCTGGCAGGCAAAAACAGCGCTATAGTGAATCCGCTTTAAACGGGGTAGCTTTAAGCGGGGTATACCTGTGTGTGTGTGTGTGTGTGTGTGTGTGTATATATATATATATATAATATATACACACACACACACAGGTGGTCCCCAGTTTAGGGATGAGATGCGTTCGGACTGGAGTCAGTCACAGTTTATTTTTGTATTATTTTTATTTTATTATTATATCTTCTCTTGTTGTTCAGTCCTTCAGTCGTTTCTGACTCTTAGTGACCATATGGACTCGGCACGCTAGGTCCATCTGTCTGTGGTTCTGGTGTTGCTTATCCATATTGTTTTCTTGGCAAAGATTCTGGAGTGGGTTGCCAGTTCCTTCTCCAGTGGACCGCAGTTTGTCTAACCTCTCTGCTATGACCTGTTCATCTTGAGTGACCCTACATTGAGAAAAAAATTGGTGATGCTGTTATATATATATGGGTAATTGCTTGTGTAATATCTGCAAAATGTACGTAGGTGTATCTGAAATAGTTTTATATAGTAGTGATCTAGGGATTGAACTACTGGACCCTGCCAAATACATCCTGACAAAATGATATTTATAATGTTTCTCAATACACACCTGTTTAGCCAATAGGGCCATAAATCCCCCCTCTAGGCTACCTCACAGTATACATGTGTGATAAACTGGTCTCAGTAGTAATAGGTTATATATATGTATCTGGATGTATGTATATTAATTATGTATTAGTGCATTTGCAGTATACAGATATATGGTAGCATGGGATCCTGCAGGATTGTATGTTTAATATATATTAAAATTAACTACTGGATCGTTACCTTGACACGGTGAAGGGGCTTGTCTATCTCTATAAAGCTGTGAGCTATACTATGTAGGGTCACCCAAGATGGGCAGGTCATAGCAGAGAGGTTAGACAAATCGCGGCCCACTGGAGAAGGAACTAGCAACCCACTCCAGAATCTTTGCCCAGAGAACAATATGGATAAACAGCACCAGAACCACAGACAGATGGGCCTGGCGAGTCCATATGGCCACTGAGAGTCAGAAGGACTGAACAACAACAACAAAAAGGAACTACACAAAGAAGATGGGATGATTATCAGTGGCAATAAAAAAAAAAAGTTTTCTTGTGTCCAATCTGATAAAACTTATAATTTTCTGTCAGGAACCAGGGATCATTCCTGTTATGACTGTGTCGGCGATGGCGGCAGCAGCTGCAGTAAGGAGCTACTAGATGGAGCTGCCGAAATTGTGCGCAGTTTACAAGCGCTGCTCAGATCATATACTATTACCAAGCTAAAACCTTTACCCTTACCCTAACCCTAAAGCTATGATATCGACAGCAACATTTTGGCAGCTCAAAATAGTGGATGCTCCCTGCCACCGCTGCTGCCTGTGCTGGCGCATATATTATAGGAAAGGACCGGAGCCCGTCTTAAACATCTGTATACATGAGTTTGAGACATCCTTGGTAATAGCTGGTTTATTGATGTAAGGAAATAACTGACAATCACAAAAGCCAATCACTGTCTTGCTACATTTTTGATAACAGCCAGGAGAAAAGTATAATTGGGGAGTTCATGATAGCAAAAGGGAAGGAACTTAAGATGGAGGCGGCTTACAAGGAGTGGCAGAAGGCTGTGATGGAGGTGAGGCAGAAAAAGGAACATAAAGGACAGAATAATAACACCTGAGCTGAATATTTTCCATCTCTCATAAACACTTATTATAGTTTGGTATGTTTGGTATTGTTTTTGAGAATATATTTTAGGCTTATTGGTTATGTTACTGATTTAATGTAACATTGCTTTGATTATTTTATATGTATTGCAAGCAACATAATGGTAACTAATAAGGGAACATAGATTTATGTATTGGGTGATAGAAAATGTTTGGTGTTATAACTAACTAGCAACTTGCCCATCAAAAAATGACGGCAATAATATTGTAAGGCAGGTAATGATGTTTGGTTGCGACATTAATTTAGTTGGTGTTCCGAGATCCTTCGGCGCTCATTGCGAGGCTGTTGGTTGTTTGTGTGTTATGAGCAGCGTTGGCGGTGGTTTTTTGTATGCTAATGAAATAATTAATAAATTAATATACTTTACCTATTTTGAAGTAATATATGCAGGAAGCATTGTGTTGAAGAGCTGACAATCTGTTTTCATGTTGCTGCAGCAGACAATGTGTGTTTTCACTGTTGTGGAGGTGCTGTGTAAGTGTCAGCAATGTGTGCAGTGTGTAGTGTAAATAGGCTGCATGCGCGAGGAGAATCGGTTTGGGTAGCTGTGTACTTCTGCATTGTGTAAGTTAGTGTTCTAAAATGGCGGCTAATGTATGTGCTACGTGGCTGTGGCTGATTTTGCGTCCTTGTTGTTGGACCTCGTACGGCTTTTTTAGAAAATCCATATGTGTTCGGTGGTGTTTTGCTTGTTTAGGGTCCTGTAGCCTCGTTTTCGTTTTTTTCGGCAGCCATTTTTTTTCTCGCTTAGGGGATTTTCAGTTGTCTAAACTCTTCAATTTCTACTTAAATTGAGGTGTAACTTCACTTTCAGAGGTCCTGGGTGCCCCCCTTGCTGTGGGTAAGCTTTTTATGTGTTTGTTGTGTGTATTTATTGTGTTTTTAATATTTTCATGTGCGCAGGTTTCAGGCGCTAAGGTCGTATTTTTGCGAGGTCGTAGCGGCTCGTATTTCTTGATGCTAAGTCCGTAAATTTTGCGGTCGAGGTGGGAGCCTTCAGCGCTCCTTGCCAGCAACTGTGGCCCTCGATTCCCGAGGGCCTCAGTGGCTGTTGGCTCGCTATCAAGAATCGTTAGCAAGAACCCGCATGCTCACAACTATTATATGTGATAAAGTTATTGAATAGAGATGTCTTTCTTGAGTACAAACTCTTATTAGGCCCGAAATACATACAGGTATACACCGCTTAACAGTACCCCTTTTATCTCTGATTCCCTATAGGGCTGTTTTTCCTGCCAGGCCCCTTTTAACGCACTGATTCACTATAACACTGTTGTATTTTTCTCCAAAGAAAACAGAATCCAGGATGACGCAGAAAATTGAACATCACAAATGTAAAGTTTATATTTCTGCTAATGTTCAGTTTGTGTTAGTGTTATATTTGCTGTTTCTCTAAAGTCCATTTAAAACCTAAAAAGTTTAAATTTCAATTGAAATTGCACGTTTTTTTTTTCATGAGTCCCCATCTTCCCCATGTTAAACTGCCCCGTTTAGAGCTGTTTCGCTTAGCACTCCTATTGCTTGTAACCTATCTACAGTGTTAAATGAGGTATAGCTGTATATGGAAGTTTGTCTCATAAATATTTTGATTTCAACATAAGGCCAGCAAAAAAAAGATATGTGTGTTTGCCATAAAAATAATTAATTATTCAGAATGCACAACTACTTTATGAAGAGATCAGCCCTCCATATATATCTCGGACAAACGTCCAACTGAATGATATAACAGTGAGAATTAGCAAAGACCTATAAGATCTCAAGAGATTTTATGTTTAAAGGACTGCTTCACAATTTGAAAACTTAGAGCCGGACTAAAAGCATAAATAAGAAGGAAAAAGTCATAGAGTTAGCTTTTAATTAGAAAGAAAATAAATGTTAATGCCTCTGCAGGACCCTTGATGGATCCATGATACATTGGTGGTATTTGTGTGTGACATCTTTACATTTCTGGAGCGAAATGGTTGCATCTTTGATGCAAGGTCCTGCATATGGGCCAGTGAGGGGAAGTGGTGTGATCTCATTTTAAGTCTTATCCAGGCTGATTTTTCTGCCTGTTCCCTCCTCACCACCCCTCCCTCACTGATAACTAGAAACATTCACACCCTTCATCCAACTCCCAGGATGTGATTTAACAAACACAAATAGATTAATTTGCTCAAACATTCAGATTTTTCCAGAAATGTTTTATATCCAAGGCTTACACCGCTGCTAGCATTGTTAGTTTGGTACATATTTGACAAAACACTTGTCTTTTTTCTTGAACTACAGTGGGTCTTTAAGGAAGGCTATGGTTATAGGTGGGCAGGCAAAAAGAATGACATAAGAGGAGTATGAAAGGGTACACATATTACTATAGATACCACCCAAATAACATATCAAGAAAAGATGTTGGTTCAATATTTCATGTGAAATTATTAACATTATAAGACAAAGATAGGTCTGAGAATTTAAACTATATGTATTAAATCAAACCAAGTTTCTCTCAGCTTTTGCAGAATATGTTATTAGTTTAGTTTGGTAGGCGTTTAATATCAATGTCCAAGGTAGTTAAACCAGGTTGTGAGTCAGTCCAGGTTATAGCATGTTCATCCAACTCCTACTTTACCTTGAAGGGTGGCTTACATGAAGGGTTATCAGTCTTAGCGAGGGGTATCTTTGGAAAATACCGCATGTGATAATCAGGCTCTGATCAAGGTAAATGTAAGGAAGCAGGCTCCAATATTATCAAGGACTGAAGTAATTGATACTGTCATAGCTCAGAGCCAGCCACTTGAAGCATAAGTCCGCTAAGTAAGATTATGTTTCCCTTAGATGCTATGGCATCCACCTCCAGCTGCAGACTTAGGTAAAACCTGGTTGACCAATTGTGTGGCAAAATGTGGTAGCTCCATGGCCTATGCACTCAAACTGCATCTGCTGGCACTATGCAGAGCATCTTTAGTTGTTGTCTGAGTGAGAAGTAAATGGGGCTTTTTTGGTGAAAAGCATACATGGAGCAAATGATCTCTAATTGCTTTGGTGACATAGCAATTAGTGTATTGTCCAGGGAGACGCGTCTCCAAC
Source organism: Discoglossus pictus (assembly GCA_027410445.1). Taxonomy (NCBI): domain Eukaryota; kingdom Metazoa; phylum Chordata; class Amphibia; order Anura; family Alytidae; genus Discoglossus; species Discoglossus pictus. The sequence continues at coordinate 184,178,297 of CM050170.1, read as the reverse complement.
CAACTCCTTCTGTGCCTAGAAATATATATATATATATATTGTGACAGAGTGCCCATAGAGGTTAGTGTAAGATAACATTTTTGAAGGTTTTTTATTCTAGGAGGTCTGAAGGAGTTAACTCCTGAAGCAGTTCAATCAAGCAACACCTGTTCAGACTTTACAATTTGGGCTCAAAGAGGTGGGTGGGGCCCCCGTTTATGCACTGCTGGGCTAGCAGTGAGAGTAAGCTGCGAGTGAAGCTCGCAGACTCTGTTAGGGACTTACGTTTCTGTGTAAGGCTACACAGTTTCTGCAGTTTCTGTGTAAGGCTACCATTTGAACTGCACTCTGTATGGCTGTATGGGCTGCAGTATTGTGAAGGTGTTGATCTGGAGCTAAAAAAAAAGAGACAATGGGCCCTATCTAATTTCCTATTGAAAATCGCAACAGTTACAGATCGATTTAATTGAACAAGCCCGCAATAATATGGCCAAAAGCCAAATCCGTAAACCATGTAACCGTATGTAGCATTTCAGAGCATGATCATGATCAATTAAGCAAGCCCGTAAGTAACGATTTAGAAACAGCCAATAGTAAATGAGACCGTCATCATGACAGCAGTAAAACATGGAGTTTAAATGTCAATCATACATCCGATATGGGATTGGTCTCGCAATCCAGCAATTTAATCAATAAAAATGAATGAAGAAACTGTTATAGTCCATGTGGATGGCCTGATATGTATTAACTCTTTGATTCCCAGGATTAATATAACATGGAAATTATATGTTAACATTTTTTTTTTTTTTTTTTGCAGATTTGCAAACTTGAGACTGTTGTGCAATTAATTCTAATGTCTTTCATTGCTTTCCCCGTATTTTAAAGTCCAGTATTGTGTTTTTATTGCCTTTTATAGTGTTAAGAACAGGTGTTTAACCCCGTTGCGTGTTTTCTCTAGTACTATTAGAAGTTTTTGCTACACTTGCCTTTTACTGGTTGGAAGGCAATTGCGGTCTTATGGAATTGTTGCAATTAAATTGCGATTTGCGAGTTTAGCGATTGTAACATTTGTGGGTTTGAAAGATCAAAGGCTTAGATGGGTCGGAGTTACGATTTTGACAACCGCAGGAATTTTCAGCCTGTAGTTCGCAAATAGGTTGTGGGTAGCTAGAGGAGGCCAATTGAATATCAGTAACTTTTGCGGGCTACATTACGGGCTTCATAAAATGCGATTTTGACAATTTCTGGCTGTACAACCCTGTGCTTTTAATATCAGTAAAGAAGCGGCAGGCTCATGGCAATGTAGAACCAAATGGATCCTTGCTTCTAGGTGCATAGGTGGGTTGGTTGATGGTTTCAGATTGGGCCTGGCTAGGACATACATAAGCTCCTTTTTGGGAAGCAGGACATGTGGCAATGCTCTCATATTTTTACCCCAAATGTTTTCGTATTCCGTACTGAAACAACCCATTTTCCCCATATCCATCGCTCAGTATTTGCTGTGTAATTGATTACCTCATTATGGTCACCATACGGCTGGTCACAATGTACCTCATCCCATACCTTTGTCTTGATCTTACCTGACACGCCACACAACACATTCATTTAACAGATTGATACATGTCTTACTCAGATACCATACAGCCCAGATTATTGTTTACATTCATGTTTCACTTGCAGCACATATAACATTCTGGATTTTTCTTTGAATTTAAGCTACAGTGCACTCTTCCCTTTCCATGTTGGTTTGGCTCAGCACTGGCCTAATTACTAAGAATCTGTAGCGGTATTTGGGAGTGGCCAATATATGATGGGTTCTCAGAGAAATCATTAAAGCCTTAAAATGTTGTTGGAAGGTTGTGTTCCTGTTCGACTTGCATGGCAGAGACTTGCTTGATAAGTCTGTCTGTTGTTTGCCTAGGAACCTGAATAGGAGAACACAATTATGGTACTACCCTGCATCTCAATTTTTCCTCATTAATCTCTCAGAAACAGACATTTCTGCACATCACCTATACATTCCATCTTGCTCCTCCTCCTCACCCACTTACTCTCACTTTCCAACCCTGATACAACCTAGAATCTATTACCCTACTTTTGATCACTTGGCTTGACAGATTACTCTCCTGGCAATGATTTTGCCCTGGCTCATTGCATGATTTCAACAACTAATCCAAGATAAGATCTTATGCTCTGCTTATTATGTTATTCAGCTAAATTTTATCCTCCATATCTCAAAAAATCTTGTACCATTTGTGAGCATAAAGGTGGAATAGTGGTTGATGGGAGATACATCAGACCTGATTTGCTAGACAGCAACCAGAGGATTTCTCAGTTAAATGCCCCAGGGAGAGATGTTACAGTTTGCAATATGCATAGCTGATGCTCTGCAAAACATGGTATGGGTCCCTGGGGCGGAGTATTTGGAGAGCAGGGGGGGCCAATGCTCCAACAGCACTAGTTGCTGTATAACAGACCACAGCTTGGATCTGGTTTTTAAGAGTTAGCTAATTGGCACTCACCTGTAGCTACTCAATTAGCAGACAGGCCTTTAAAAGAAGAGAGCAGCCTGCTCCAAGGGGGAGAGGAAAAGACAGCTAGGAGAGGCTGCGCTTATTGCAAAGACATTGCTTTTGTTTGGGAAATTGGTAAGTGGGAAAGCCACCCAATTGCAGATAGCAAGTACTGTCTAGGAAGAGCTCAAGTAAGAGCAAGGGATTTTGTTTGTTTTGTTATTATTCTGTACTGTCAAATGTTTCAAGTGCAAAGAGGATGGTCATATGGCCAAAGACTGTCCATTTAAGGATGAAGCTATGGAATGCAATATGGGCAAAAATGAGGGAACACGTTCATTTTTGCTCAGTTGTTATGGTATTGTTAACAATGACTATGATAATAACGCTCATAAATGCTGTGTAACTGTGAATGGAAAAATGTCTAAAGCATTACTTGATTCAGGTAGTATGGTTACGTTGGTAGCAGAGTCTATAATACCTTGTGTAAAACCTGATCATGGACAGAAAATAGGCATTATCTGTGTTCATGGTGATAAAAAGGAATACCCCACTGCGGAAGTAAATATTGGAACCCAGTAAAGTACCTGCTTTCAAACTGAATAAAAAAAGGAAAACTGAGCTGAAGGTGTCCTGGACTTTGTATACCCTAGAAGGCTGTGGTTACTGCAAGATCGGTGACAATCCTACCTGTAAAAGAAGTGGTTTGTCACACATTTTAGAATTATGTAAAGCTCCTTGGATAAAGGAGCTATCTATAAATACAAATATATTCTTAATTATGGTGGTCTGTATAAATGTTAATGTATTGTACAGATTTTTCAATGGGATGGCATGAGTATCTAGATGGCCAGTAGTAGAAACAGATATGGTGGAGAAGTTTCTTTTGTCCCTTGTGTTGGGACAAGACTGCACGATTGACTTTTTCAGAAGTATCCATCTTGCGTATAAATGGTTGTGCTGGATTAGATGATGCAAACACTGGAAAGCCTCTGTGAAGTATGCCTTGAAGTTTTCAAAAGGTTGTTAAGTGGAAAAAAATAGTAATGCAGGTCATAGCAGTTAGACTGTAACATTTTAGAAAAATCTCTCATGAATCACCAATAGTAATTGGTGAAGCCCAAGAAGAGCTGAACCTCTTTTCTGTACTGAGTTATGGTCAGTTGATTACGGGGCTTTTGTGCAGTCCTCATGAGGCCACCATATCAGCCTCAAATACGTACTTCTCCAGTTTGATGTACAACTTTGGTTTTCTTGCAAAGAGGATGAGAAGACATGAATGTTGTCCAGGTAGAAGACACAAGCTTCTCATTCAAACAGCTATAGACTCAGGGGCCTTTTTATTTCTAGTACATTCAGTTCCCTGTAATCAATGCATCAGTGCAGAGTTCCTTCTTTTTTCTTTACAAATGTAGTCCTTAATGACTTCACAGCAAACTATCTCACTATCTTTTCACCTATCTTCATGTTGCTATAACCTATCGCCGACCTGGACCCTCTTTATTTCTAGATTATGTTGCTACCCAGCACCCTCAATTTCTCTCCTCCAACGTTCCTTCACTCCTACTTGGCAATTTCAAAAGTGTTGTTGGCAGTCAAACCTCCCGGGCTGACGCTAAACTACTTTCGCTTACCTCTGCCTCTCACAATGGACAGATTCTTCAAGTCACGATGCTGGACACTCCCTTGACCTTATTTTTGTCAATCTCTGCAACAACTCCAAACTAGTCATCCATTCACTCCCTCTATCTGACCACCACCTCCTAACCTTCAACCTCACTACATCTTCCTCTCACTACCCTTCTTCATCTCCAACCACCATCACCCGCAGAAACCTGCAAGCTCTTTACCCTTAACAGCTATTCATTGTGCTACAACCCCTTCTCAGCCCCATCACTAACCTGCCCTGACACTGCCACCTTGCATTACAACTCGACTTCCTCCTTTGACACTCTTGCCCCCATAACCTCTTGCAAATGGCTTCACAACCATGGCAAACTAAACAAACACACTGCATCCCAAGATGCTCCCGCACTGCTACATTTTTATCAAAGGAATTTCGGACTTCAACAGACTTCGTCCATTTCAAGTTTATATTGCACTGCTACTTCTCTGCCCTCAACCTTGCAATATTTCTCAACATTAATTTTGAATCTGTCCTCAAACCCTAAATGTTTGTTCTCCACATTCAACACTCTCATTCACCCTCTTGTCTCACAGCTGAGGACTTTGCCCACCACTTTAATGATAAGATTGAAAACATTTGGAACAATTTATCCTCTCAACACAGCTCACACACTTCCTCCTCTGAACTAACCAACATCAACCAGCCTTTACCCTTCCTCATTCCCACATACACTATTGATTTTTTTAACCTTGTAACTGAGGATGAGGTCTCCAATCTACCTTACAACCTGTCCACAAGATCCTATTCCATCACAGTTACTCCCTCCTCTCTTTGCCACACTTATCCCTACTCTCCCACATATATCAAACCTTCCCCTAAATGCTGAAAAGTTCCATCATCTCTAAAATATTCTATAATTACAACCATTCTTAAAAAAAAAAAAAAAACCTCTTCAGATTCAGCTAATGCATCTATTTACCACCCTATATAACTACTTCCCCTGGCTTCAAAACTGCTTGAGCGCCTCATATATAATGACCTTATCCAATGTATTTCCTCTTTTTCTCTTCTCAATACCTTCCAATCTGGTTTCCAACCCCATCACTCCACAGAGATAGCTCTCACAAAAGTCACTAATGACTTGTTAACCACCAAGTCAAAGGGTAATTTCTCTATTCTAATTCTCCTAGATCTCTATGTTGCCTTTGACACAGTTAACCATTGCCTTCTAATCCAAATTCTCTACTGTTTTGGCATACAGGACTTTGCTCTTTCATGTCATACCTACAAGGTGGAACATTTAGTGTGCTTTTCTGGCACCACTTCTTCACCTCACCCTCTGTCTGTTTGTGTACCCCTAGGTTCAGTCCTAGAGATGATATTAAAAAAAAATATTTTGGATTTTAATATCCAATTTATGCAGATGACATGGTTGCATGGGCTGCACAGGCATCCACTGCCATCTTCCTCTTGCATCTGGCTGTCATCATATCTGTGTTTGACAGACTTGACATCCCTGTTTGCAGCCCCTAAAGCAGCAACAGCTGAAGCAGCCTGACTCCAGGCATGTCTCTTCTGGCTAGGCCTCACATCCCTCCCACCATGTATGATGCTATAGTGGGCATGAATTTTCCTGAGGAGGATGCCCCTTTCCTCTGGGGTATAATTAGGGGCCCTGTACTTTGCCACAGCCTCTTGCCCCCAACTGTGCCTGGGGTTCCTGGCCTCACTGGCGCCAGTCCCTCATCCCCACTACCTCCCCTACTGGGATCAGGCCCCTGACCCTCTGCCCCTACTTCTTGTGTTCCTACAAATGGGGGCACATTCCTTCCTCTCCTGCTATTCTACACTTTGTACCTTCCCTCCATGAACTGCCTCCTCCTCTCCCTCTCCCTCCATAACTCTACCTCTCCTCCTCCAGTGTTCCCCTCTCTCTCATCCTCCCCTCATCTACCCTCCTGGAAATTATAAAATTAATATAAGGATACATCAATATAATATATACGTGCATGTGTATGAGGTAAAACAAATATGATTTGTCACAGACACCTTTCCAGGGCCCGGATCCTGGTCCATTGAGCCACCATATGGGACAGACTGCCCCATTGTAAAACAGAGACAGCAGGATGTATATTAGAAGGTAGCCCTATTGTTCTCAGGTGCCAGATATCAAGGTACTGCTAGAGTCCCTGTGGGGTCATCTCCTGTAATTGCCTGTCACACCCTCTCATTGTTACATTGTGTACACCCCCTCTGTATCTAACTGCTATAAATATTGCTGACTTTTCAAAAATAAAACAGTTCACTTCTGGAGACATATAGAAATCGTGTGTCTCTTGTTTTGCTCCTGGTGGCTTCGATACTGAACCCATCGCCACCCTGCAAGTAACCTGTCCTGATCACTACCACAGGAAGGTAACTGAGACTCCTGGAAGTGCTGATTCATGATGAAGAGACTTTGATACAGAAGCCAGATATCAGGGTGCTGTTGTCGAGATTTCCAAGAACCCAAACGGTCCTTGTGAGTAGTTAACCTGTAGCCTATAGCAGGTGGCCCTAGGCCGTAATAGCTCCTACCCCTGGATCGTCACATATGTGTATTATAGTATGGGTATTGGGGAGGGAGGGGTTAGGTGCTGGTATGGGGGGGTGTAGATGTGCTGTGGCCTATCGCTATGTATAGGTATGTGTAGGTATTAATCTATCTGTGTGAATTATGTGATATCAGTTATTATGTGTGTTGTATATTAAGTGTTAATATATCTTAGTGGTCAAAATAGCAATTTCACAACCATGAAAGCATGTTCCTCAACCTCCTCTTTCACAGATTCTGCTCATCCATTTTGGATTATTCCTAATATTTGAAAACACACTGTGTGTGGAATAGATTTGTATGACATTATCCATAATTTTTGGCATCTATTTAATTGAGTAGATGACGACTAATAGTAAGTGCTATGCGCATTACTGGTTACTTCAATTAAGCAATTTCTGATGATCCTTTTTTTCATCAGAATCTGGTTGCATTTGTGTGGTGACCACATGTGACCCTGGTAGGTGCTATTGTTCATGCTTATCCTGAACTATGACTTTACCCCCTGTAGGTATCCCCTTTTTCCACAAGCCTCTTGCTCTCCCTAGATCCGCCCACACTACACCCATGATATTAATGCACAGTCTTGTCCATTCCTGATTGTGCTCTGTGTATGACATAAAGCTTTGTTATACTGTTCTAACCATGTCAGTTTGTGAATACCCCTTTGTTATGAAGCCCATAAAAAGCTCTGGTGCAACCAATTACCTTCAGAAGTCACATAATTAGTGAAAAGATGTCCACCTGTGTGCAATCTGTCACATGATCTGTCATTACATATACACAGCTTTTTGAAAGGCCTCAGAGGCCGCAACACCTAAGCAAGAGGAACCACTAACCAAACACTGCCATGAAGACCAAGGAACTCTCCAAACAAGTAAGGGACAATGTTGTTGAGAAGTACAAGTCAGGGTTAGGTTATAAAAACATATCCAAATCTTTGATGATCCCCAGAAGCACCATCATATCTATCATAACCAAATGGAAAGAACATGGCACAACAGCAAACCTGCCAAGAGACAGCCGCCCACCAAAACTCACGGACCGGGCAAGGAGGGCATTAATCAGAGAGGCAGCACAGAGACCCTGGAGGAGCTGCAGAGTTCCACAGCAGAGACTGGAGTATCTGTACATAGGACGACAATAAGCCGTACGCTGCATAGAGTTGGACTTTATGGCAGAGTGGCCGGAAGAAAACCATTACTTTCAGCATAAAACAAAATGGCACATTTTGAGTTTTCGAAAAGGCATCTGGAGGTATGTATGGAGGAAGGTGCTCTGGTCTGATGAGACTAAAATTTAACTTTTTGTCCATCAAAGAAAACTCTATGTCTGGCGCAAATCCAACACATCACATCACCCAAAGAACACCATCCCCACAGTGAAACATGGCGGTGGCAGTATCATGCTGTGGGGATGTTTATCAGCAGCCGGGACTGGGAAACTGGTCAGAGTTGAGGGAAAGATGGTGCTAAATACAGGGATATTCTTGAGCAAAACCTGTACCACTCTGTGCGTGATTTGAGGCTAGGATGGAGGTTCACCTTCCAGCAGGACAATGACCCAAACACACTGCTAAAGAAACACTTGAGTGGTTTAAGGGGAAACATGTAAATGTGTTGGAATGGCCTAGTCAAAGCCCAGATTTCAATCCAATAGAAAATCTGTGGTCAGACTTAAAGATTGCTGTTCACAAGCGCAAACCATCCAACTTGAAGGAGCTGGAGCAGTTTTGCAAGGAGGAATGGGCACAAATCCCAGTGGTAAGATGTGGCAAGTTCATAGAGACTTATCCAAAGCAACTTGGAGCTGTGATTGCCATGAAACGTGGCTCTACAAAGTATTGACTTTAGGGGGTGAATAGTTAGCACATTGACTTTTTCTGTTATTTTGTCCTATTTGTTGTTTACTTCACAATAAAAAAAAAAAAAAAAGCACATCTTCAAAGTTGTGGGCATGTTCTGTAAATTAAATTATGCAAATCCTCAAACAATCAATGTTAATTCCAGGTTGTGAGGCAACAAAACATGAAAAATGCCAAGGGGGGGGGGGGGGGGGGGGTGGTGGTGGTGAATACTTTTGGAAGGCACTGTGTATCATATATAATAACAATAAAGGGTTAATACACTTGCAAAGTCCAACTTGTGATACTTTTGAGTATCAACATTCCAATGAGGGCCTTACAACAATGACAGGTGATGCTGGAGTGGGTTGCCAGTTCCTTCTCTAGTGGACTGTGATTTGTCTGATCTCTCTGCTATGACCTGCCCATCTAGAGTGAACCTACATGGTATGAATCACAGCTTCATTGAAGTACACAAGCCCCTTCACCAGGAAGAGAGACACGGGGGGGGGGGGGGGGGGGGGGTTAGAGAGACACGGGGAGGAGAGTGACTCGAGTATAAGCTGAGGGGGCCCTTTTTAGCCTTAAAAAAAGGGCTGAAAAACTTGGCTTATACTTGAGTATATACAGTAACCATCTCTGGTTAGAGAGAAAAAGAAATAATAACATTAATAATAATATAGTAAACTCTCAATTAACGGGCACACATGGGGATTGGTAGATGCTGGATAAATGTAGTTTCTGGTTGCTTGAGAGTTACATATAAAAGAGGCCTAGATTAGCTGCACATAGGATGCTCTGCTAAGTATTTGTCAGTGAGGGCTGTTCCAGCAGCAGCAGCTTTCACTCCTCACTTACACACAGGTACATTCAGCTGGAGGGTGCAGTGCTGACCCCAGGGAATGTAACGCCAACACTACCCTGGCTCAGTCACTCATACCCAGGGAATGTAACGCCAACACTGCCCTGGCTCAGTCACTCATGCCCGGGAATGTAACGCCAACACTGCCCTGGCTCAGTCACTCATACCTGGGGAATGTAACGCCAACACTGCACTGGCTCAGTCACTCATGCCTGGGGAATGTAACGACAACACTGCCCAGGCTCAGTCACTCATGCCCGGGGAATGTAACCCCAACACTGCCCTGGCTCAGTCACTCATGCCTTTCTGCTCTAGGTAAAACTGACTTGCAGAGACGTACAGTGGGTGAAATCTAGGTGCCAGGAAGCATTTTGTGACATGACAACGGGGCTCCTGGCATTTGTTGAGCCCTGTAAACTCCAGTCCAGTATTCAGTTTTTTTCTGGTTTGTTGAGAGTTCTGGTTAACTGAGGGTGTACTGTAACATGATCTTTTTAGGATTGGAAAAAAAATAATCTTTATAAGCAGCAAACAGTATTTTATAACTTTGACATATACTGTACATGTCAAACCATCGCATATATCCACTATAGAGTAGAGTTGTAAGGCTGGAAATAGACATGTTACTTGGCAACAACGTGATGCTCTTGTCATGTATAGATTTGTATAGAGAGAGCAGTCACTGATAACTACCCACTGTAGGAAATAATAATAATACCTGGCTTTGCTTATGCAATATACGTTTGCAGTATTTCATATTTTAAACAAGGTTGGAGATATTGTATTTGGCATTAAATGTTGCACAGAGATACTTGGGGCCCTATTAAATTTGCAGGTGTTACAGAGCGATTACTTTGGAAAAGCCTGCAAGGACATGGGCGAAATCCTAATCCGTAAACCGCACGTAGCATTTCCGGGCGTGAACATGATAAATTATTCAAACCCGTAGTTACGAGTTTAGACGGAGCCAATAGTAAAAGAGACCGTCATCATTAGGTCACTAAAACATGGAGGTTACATTTCAGTCACTTACGGTTTTGATCGGGCCCGCATTCCAGAAATAATGCAATATGAAATAATCAATAAATATTACATTCTAGTCCATGCGAGTTCTATTATATGTATTAACACATTGATTGCCAGGATCAATATAACACGGAAATTAAACATAATTTTTTTTTATTGCAGATTTGCGAGCTTGAGAATGTTGTGCTATTGATTTTTTTTTACCTTTTATGGTTTTCCCTGTAATTTAAGATACAGTAGTGTGTTTATATTTGCTTTTACAGTGATATGGATAGGAGTTTTTTTCCTCCTACATTTGCCATTTCCGAGTGTGAAAACACTTGCGGGCTTGAGGATTTGTAGCAATTTAATAGTAATTTGCCATTGTAACAATTACGGGCTAGAAAGATTAAAGGCTTAGATGGGTCGGAGTTCAGATTTTGACGGTCCATAGGGATTTTCAGCCTGTAACCAGCAGATCGTTAGCGGGTAGCTAAAAGAGGCCAATTTAATAGCCGTAACTTTTGTGGGCTCCTTTACGAGCTTCTAGAACTACAAATTCGCTAATTTAATAGGGCCCCTGGAGTTGAATTAATTACATTTAAATGTCCATTACAGTCTATTGTTTAAATTTACTCTTTTGAAGAACTACACTTGAAAATAATGAAAATGTTTATGCTGTAAAAACAAATATTACCACATATTTAATGTATTAAATGTTATGTAAATATGCTGTAGTGGAATCTACTATATTGGTTTCTGTTGGTTAAATTCTTGAGGTGGCAGAAGACTAAGGGCCTCATTCTATTATCGGCCGTATATCTTGCAACCGGCCGTAAGCTCAGAAAACTTTAAACGCAAAAATAAATTCAAGACGGCACTGTACAGCTCTGTAAATGCTAGGGATCATATTGTGGGACATGAGGATTAATAGTAACCCACTCTCAAGCTTGCACATCAGCCCAAATCCGAGTTTACATTAACTGTTTATTTTCCGGCCGCAGCGTGGGCGGGTGTGAGGTGCTCCAAGCCCTCGGGACTTTTTACATGGATATTTGACATAAATAAAAAAAAAAAATATTTACGGATTTGAGTGTAGGGGAATGTTGTGCTATTTTTGCTAACACCTACAATCACTTTATCGTCTCCTCAGAGTGCAGGATGGTTTTATTTCGGCTTTATTATGTGCTTAATTGGTGCTAGCGGGACCTTTTTCCTGCAAGTAAGCTGCGGCCCGGTTTTAGCCTTGCAGAGAGGGTTCCCGGAGCAATTGAATAGCAACCGGGATTTTCTTGCGGCCATTTTAGATCAAAGGCTTTCCTCCGCAAGGGATAGCAAGGCGCCGGCCGCAAGCCTGCCGGAATCCCCAGCCGGAGGGGAATAGAATAGCCGAATAGCTTGCGGCCTGTCCTTGCGGCCCCGCATCTCATACGGCCGATAATAGAATGAGGCCCTAAGAATGCAGAGGAAATAAGAAATTCCCAGACATAACCAGCCTTGGGAAAAAAAATGGAACCCTGCAGTATATACACACTTCAATCATATAGTTGTCTAACATGCATTTGAAGAAAAAAAGTGTAGCTCCCATCTTTTTTTTTCTTCTGTGACCCTTGGGATTGCAGCATGCCAGGCACATCTGTCAGTCAATGTCTCTCTGAGCTCCCTCAAGCTCATGCTCATTGCTTCAATTACCTCATCTATCCATCTCCGCCTCTGCCGACCCCTTGTTTGTGTGCCTTCAATCTTTCTAATACTGAACAATTACCAATTTTAAACATTTTATTGTCAGGAGTTCATTACATTTTTAGGACCCCTGAGGGTAGGAACAATTTGCTATTTATTCAATAAGACATGATTTCTGTGGGTATTTATCTAGATACAAATGTAAACTATATATTGTTCTTTTGCAGCATAAATTCAGCTTTTCAAATACCGTTCTGGATCGCTACTTTGTCATGGTGATGGGGCTTGTGCACCTCAATGAAACTGTGAGTTATACCCTGTAGAGTCACCCAAGATGGGCAGGCCATAGCAGAGAGGTCAGACAACTTGTTGTCCACTGGAGAAGGAACTGGCAACCAACTCCAATATCTTATCCATATGGTTTTCTAGGCAACCAGAAACCTAGACAGATGTGCCTGGGTGCTACGGCCCTTATGGTCACCCCTATCTTGTAAATTATACCCTGCTTAATAATAAAGAAAGAAAAAATTAACTAAACTAACGAAGCTCCTCCTAGGAGAAGCACCCCCGCCACAAATAGCAGTTGCCACTCTTTTTGCAGCTTAAATAGGATTTTTGAGCATTCTGATTGGATGAAATACAGTAGATGTCAATCATATTTCAGCAAATCAGAAAGTGTTTACAATTGTCACCCTGCTCAATATTGATTTTCAATTTAATAGGACCAATCAGATTGCTCAGATTTATGGATCTAGAATCTGTTAGTATACCATGAACGTCTGTATAGACCCCCATGGGGGTTAATTAGGTTACCATGGGGGTCTGTATAGGCATATAGGGCATTAATTGATTAGGTGCTAGTGGGTACTTATAGTTAATTAGGTAGATACTACGTCATGGGTTAATTACTTAAATGCCACAGAGGGAGCCCTGCAGTAAGCGTTAACTATATAGGTGCAAGGGGGTCCTTTAAAGACATACCTTGCATGTGGTTAACATTTTAGTTGCCATGGGGGTCTCTATAGACCTGATGGTTATGTAGATGCGGTGATGGTGTTAGGTGAATAGGGTTTGAGCCAGGAAGGGGGCAATTGGGGAGTGAGCGGGGAAGGAGATCCCCAGGGATTCCCTCCACCATGTGTTTAAATGGAGAGAATCCCCAGGAATTCTAATTAGTTTAGGGTGGTTTGTGCTCAGTAATTTACTGAGCACAGCCTTTCTAGCAAAACCCGAGCCTTGTAATTTACTGGCTGGGCTCAGCACGATTACTATTCTGGAACGTTGAATAGACGTGAAGGTAGGGAAAAAAAGCTCAGAATTTACTTTATAAATCAAATTACCCTGCCGGAATAGAATAGGGCTCCTTGAAAGTTAAACTAATAAGGAAATACATGATTCTTCTCAGCAAATTGGTACCCAACCTGCTTTACATAAGCTTTTAACCACAGCAAGCTAAAGACTGTCAAGAGCAAAGACAGATTTTTTTTTCTACTAGCAATTAAATTAGTTAAAGCAGGGGTTCCCAACCCCCAGGCCGTGGACCACCACCGGTTCGCAACCTCTGCTCAACCGGGCCTTTGTGAAGAGACAGGCAGCGAGGGTTCTGCTCAAGTACCTCCCCTCAGCGCAGTCCAGTGTGGCACTCACCTCCTAGGAGCTTGAGTGTTATTCCAGCTTACAGCACTGCCCAGCCCCAGCCCCCTTGCTCTGCACTCCCTACGCTCACTTCCTCCGCAGTGCTGGATGCTTAATCATTGTCCTGTCACATGACAGGAGTGAGCGCGTCTGGGTGCCGGACAGGTGAGAGCGAGAGACCCCCAGAGGGAGCATGTGTATGCAGTGTAGTTATGTTTATACAGGGGATGCAGTGTAGTTATGTTTATACAGGGGGTGCGCTGTAGGTGTAGAGTGACATCCATTTATACACCTGATCCCCTCACACATCTTTAGTTAATCTCTGTTTATATCAGGTCTATAAATGGATATGTCACCCGCACCATTTTTATTTCAATGCTGATGTTAGGCAACTCGGACCTTCAGCTCCCTCCACAGATTTCTATGGGATTAAGGTCTGGAGACTGGCTAGGCCACTCCAGGGCCTTAATGTGCTTCTTCTTGAGCCACTCCTTTGTTGCATTGGTAGTGTGTTTTGGGTCATTGTCATGCTGGAATACTCATCCACGAACCATTTTCAATGCCCTCGCTGAAGGAAGGAGGTACTCACCCAAGATTTGACGGTACATGGCTCCGTCCATCGTCCCTTTCATGCGGTGCAGTTGTCCTGTCCACTTAGCAGAAAAACACCCCAAAGCATAATATTTCCACCTCCTCGTTAGACAGTGGGGATGGTGTTCTTGGGGTTATAGGCAGCATTCCTCCTCCTCTAAACACAATGAGTTGTGTTGATGCCAAAGAGCTCGATTTTGGTCTCATCTGACCACAACACTTTCACCCAATTCTCCTCTGAATCATTCAGATGTTCATTGGCAAACTTCAGACGGGCCTGTACATGTGCTTTCTTGAGCAGGGGAACCTTGCAGAAGCTGCAGGATTTCAGTCCATCACGGCGTAGTGTGTTACCAATTGTTTTCTTGGTGACTATGATCCCAGATGCCTTGAGATCATTAACAAGATCCTCCTGTGTAGTTCTGGGCTGATTCCTCGCCGTTCTCATGATCATTGAAAGTCCACAAGGTGAGATCTTGCATGGAGCATCAGACTGGCAGGTATTTTGTGTTTCTTCCATTTGCAAATAATACCGCCAACTGTTGTCACATTCTCACCAAGCTGCTTGGCGATGGTCTTGTAGCCCATTCCAGCCTTGTGTAGGTCTACAATCTTGTCCCTGACATCCTTGGACAGCTCTTTGGTCTTGGCCATGGTGGAGAGTTTGGAATCTGATTGATTGGTTGCTTTTGTGAACAGGTGTCTTTTATACAGGTTACGAGCTGAGATTAGGAGCACTCCCTATAAGAGAGTGCTCCTAATCTCTGCTTATTACCTGTATAAAAGACACCAGGGAGCCAGAAAGCTTGCTGATTGATAGGGGATCAAACACTTATTTCCCTCACTGACCTGCAAATCAATTTATAACTTTTTTGACATGTGTTTTTCTTGTTTTTTTTTTTTTTTGTTATTCTAACTCTCACTGTTAAAATACACCTACCATTAAAATTATAGACAAACATTCAGTGGACAAACATTCAAAATCAACAGGGGATCAAATACTTTTTCTCCCCACTGTATATATTAACAGAAACATCACAATCCAACAGCAACCACTACATCTGGATCAAGTCCATCTCTCTTGATCAAGTCAGGCTCTCTGTGTCACTCCTGCAAGTATCCCAGAGACCCAAGATAGATCCCTGTATCCGGCTCCTGGAGTTCTTTCAGAGACCTTTGTTTACCACCTCCATCTGTGCCTCCTTCCCTAACTGAGCATATGTCTTTGTCACTTTTTTGGTAAGGCCACAGGCTCACCCTAGCCAAAATGAGTAAAAAGCAAACGTCACTGAAGAGGTTCTTTGAAAAAGGGAAAATACCCAATGATGAGACAGCAGAAGGCTCTAGGACTGCCAGTAAAAAGACAGCTGCATTTACAAGAAAATGCCAAGATTCCTACTTAAATTATGGGTTCATTGCAACTGGTGATTCACATTCTCCACACCGCTTTGTATAATATTCGGCGATCGACTATCCAGTGAAGCCATGAAACCTTCAAAACTGCTTCGCCACTTAGAGACTAAGAATACTGCATTAAAAGACAAGCCTACTAAGTTTTTCACAAGAAAAAAACATGAACTCGAAGAACAGAAGAAATGTATGAAGGCCACCACATCAGCAAATGTGGCTGCACTGAGAGCATCGTTCCTAGTGGCTGACCGTATAGCTAAAGCTAAGAGGCTGTTTACCATTGGTGACGAGTTGATCCTGCCTGCTGCTAAAGACATGTGTCGCAAGATTTTAGGAGATTCTGCAGTTGAAAAGGTGGCACATGTTCCTCTTTTGGCTACCACCGTAACTAGACAAATTGATGAAATAGCAGAAGATATTGAGGCACAATTGTTACAGAGGATTAATAAGTCACCATGGTATGCAATCCAGGTCGATGAGTCTACAGAAGTTGGCAACAATGCTGTTTTTTTGTGCAATATATTTTTCAGGAGGAGGTGCATTGTGGTGTTCACTTTTGTTGCCAACCAACACCACAGCTGCAGAACTATTCAAGTCTTTGAATGATTGCATATCAGGAAAAATTAATTGGTCATTTTGTGTTGGTATATGCACGGACGGAGCAGCTGCTATGACTGATCCGCGTAGTTAAACCAGAGATCCGTCCAAAGAGGTTGTGAGTCTACACATGGTGTCATCAATAGAGAAATGCTGGCTAGCCAAAAATGTCACCTAAAATAATTAAACACATTAAAGTACATGCCCTTAATTCACGTCCGTTTGCACAGCTTTGTGAGGAGATGGACGCAGAGCATACACGTATTCTTTTATACACAGAAGTGAGATAGCTTTCTAAATGTAAATCACTGTGAAGGGTTTTTGAGTTACGAGAGCCACTCCATAGATTTCTTTTTGGAAAAAAAGTCACCACGTGCAAAACGTGCTTACTTGTGTCACATATTCAAACTGCTCAATGAGCTCAATCTGTCTCTTCAGGGGATAATGACAACCGTGTTCAGGTTGGCAGATAACGTGGCTGCATTCAAAGCCAAACTGGAGTTATGGGGACGATGAATGAACAATGGGATTTTCAACATGTTTCAAACATTAACAGAGATTTTGAAAGAGTCTGAGTCAGGGACTTCATTCTCCCAGCTGGTACACAGTCACCTATCTCAGCTTTCAAAAGAGTTTGAGTATTACTTCCCAACCACAAAAAATGTGAATAAGCCAGGTGAATTGACTTTGTCCATGAAAGAAGAGGATCAACTGCTTGAGATATCAAATGATGTTGGTCTTATAAATATGTTTGGGACAACTTCAAATCTCCATACGCTCTGGATTAAAAGTCGGGACAGAATATCCTGAGATTGCCACACAAGCACTGAAAAGCCTCCTTCCATTTCCAACATCCTATCTGTGTGAAGCAGGGTTTTCTGCAATGACAGCAACCAAAAGAAGACTATGGAGTGGACTGGACATAAGCAACACACTTCTGGTGTCACTGTCTTCCATCACCCCAAGATGGGACCTTCTAGTTCAAGGAAAACAAGCTCAGGGATCCCACTGATTCTGCATTATGGTTAGTATATATATATATATATATATATACACACATACACACACACATAAATGTAACGCATTTCAATCAATTGTCACTAACCCGTAATCACATGCTCACAGCCTCAACATGCAAACCATGAACCCATAAGTAGCATTTCAGAGCATGATCATGATCAATTAAGCAAGCCCATAAGCTACTTTTTAGACAGAGCCAATAGTAAATGAGACCGTCATCATGACGTCAGTAAAACATGGAGTTTAAACTACAATTCATTCGTGTTTAGAAGTAAAATGTGTGTATAAATCAATAAAAATCCTTTAAACAAAGGTTCTGACTGGTGGCCAGGCGCAGCGTGAGGTCAGATGTGCAGAGCCGGAGCTCCGCTGCTAATACAATTATAAGAGCTGCTGCTACCCGACAGAGAGGCCCCAGAGAGCTCTAAAGGCTCCTAGGGGACCCCCCTCGTTACCAGGAACATCCTGATACCCGGAAAACGGGGTTACGCCAGGCCCCAACAGGCGGGGCCCAGACGACGCCACAACCTCCTCAATCCTCCCCAGACAGCAACCGGAGGAGAGGACAACACCGGTGGAGGCTAGAGGACCACCCCCCCCCCCCCCTCCGGAGGTGAGGACAGGACCCCCGGAACCCCGCGGTCAGCCCAGAGTGGCCGGGAGGGGAGAGAAAACGCTGCTCCCTGGAGCGGGCGCCATATTGTTTCTGGCAGCCTGCACAAACCAGAGGCCTATAAAGCTAAGTACAACACAGGGTGACACAGTGCAACACTACAAGGGGGAGCTGCAGGGCCTGAGGGGAGGAGAGCCCACAACAGCACCCCAGTTGGGTGCCAGCTTTTTTATTTTTCCTGCAAATAGGTTA
Organism: Discoglossus pictus; assembly: GCA_027410445.1. Taxonomy (NCBI): domain Eukaryota; kingdom Metazoa; phylum Chordata; class Amphibia; order Anura; family Alytidae; genus Discoglossus; species Discoglossus pictus. Next base: position 184,160,074 of record CM050170.1, on the reverse strand, counting down.
GGAAGTGGGGGATTGAGGTCCCAGATTATCACCAGCTGGTCAGACCTCCCAACTCAGGGGCCCCATACACCTCCTACTCCAATTCTAGAGTGAAGCCCAAAGGGCTTGGAGTCAAAGTCTGTCCACACTACTGCTGACACAGTAAAATAAGGGCATAAAACAAAAGCTAACAGACTTGCACAGATACCCTCTAATCTGGGGATACTAAGAGTTAAAGTGATGATCTACGAAGGAGTACCTAACACTCTCAACCCCAAATATATCACTAAGATTGCCAAAGACTTATATACATATATACAAAAAAAAGCCTATCCCTGTGCCTCCTGATTGTCAGCCTGGACAGTGTTCTCTCACAGCTTCGTGCATCAGCGCCACCCGTTAAAAAGAATATCTTCCTATCCATCATGGGGAAGTCCAGCAAGAAAACCCAGCAATCTAGAGGAATTAAGGAGCATTTTCCAAGCAAGCCCCTCCACCTGCTCCCTCTCCGCGGCCAGATCCCACTTCATCAGACAGCTCGGACATTGAGGACGCCCTGTATGCCCCCCACCTGTGTACTTGGCAGAAGCAACAGTGGCAAAAACAGATGCTCTCTTGCAAGCCCACCTGTCCACAGCGGTCAGGGAAATCAAGCAGGAAATCCAGGACCTGGGTCAGCGCAACAGCCACCTGGAAAATCTAACAGACCAAATCATTGACAAGTCCTCTGATAGACAAGTGATTGACCAACACTCATTGCAAATTTCCACCCTTGAAGTCAAGCTAGAGGACCTGGAGAACCGCTCGAGACGATTCAATGTTCGCTTCCGCGGCATCCCTAAAGCGGTAACTAATCTTCTGCCGTACCTGCACTCGACTGTTCAGTCCATCCTACCGACGCACCCAGAGTCAGCTTGGGAAATCGAAAGAGCTCATAGAGCCTTGGGTGGTCCCCCGAGCTCTGATCAACCGAAGGATGTGTTAGTCCGCTTTCTCCGCCAGAATGCAAGAGACCTTCGCTACAGGAAGCCAGAAAATCCCCCCCATTGAGGGTCCAGACTGTTCCACTCTGCAGATCCATGCGGATTAGCACCATCCACGCTCTGGAAACGTAAACTCATGAAGCCTGCAATTGCAATCCTCATTCATAACAAAATTAAATATAGATGGGGTTTCCCATTCAGCCTCTCCTTTCAAGTGGGTTCATCGGTTTATACAGCTTTTTCAATTGAAGAATGCATGGCTTTCCTGGCTCAACTCCATCTAGCCCCAGATCCCGGCATGTCGGAACTATCAAACCCTCTGGATCCCAGCTTGGTGGAACCTACAAATGTACCGCCTTCTCAATGTCCGACTACGCAATGGGTGACAGCCTCGAAACCTAAGCTACCCCGGAGGCCTTCCCGAATAGAGGTCACACCAAACGTTTCTACACTCTTTTCTAAAACCTTGCTGGACTTTCCTAGTAATCCGGTTGTGCGTTCCTCACCCACGAAAATCTGGTTTTGGATTGCTCTCCCCGATACTCATCAATGCCTACTTAAGACTCACAAGCCATTATTCTAGGCATGCACTTCCCAGGAGGAGATGCTGAACTCCTTCATACTTACCAAGGCAACTTTGGAACTTTATATTGCTTGGTTCTCACCCTGGACAAGGTTTAGTATGCTCCCTATGTTCTAACCCCACTCCCAATGCCCTATACAAGGCAACATCAAGCCCGCTTAGATCTTCCCATATAATTCAGACCCGAGGTGGATCCACGAACCTCCCCAGGAAAGGCCCCTGTCCGAGTCTCCACTCACCCCTGCCCCCCCCCCCGGCACTGGGCAGGCTTAGTAGACCCTCCTACCCGGCAGCTTTTTTGATAAAATGTTGATTTTTGAGATATTCTCTCAAGGTTTTAAACTGTTCTTTTTGTCTCTATTCTCCACTGCACCCTGGGTTGTCTGGCTCCGGTCCCTCGCTCCTTCTCCGCCTCTGGTCCTCGGCCGCCATGAGCTAAGTGACGTTCGCAACATCTTCCTTAGCATCTAAGAATCCTGCAGTTACAATGACTGACACATCTTTCACCTTTCTCACTCACAATGTTAAAGGGTTTAACTCCCCATTCAAACGGCGTAAAGCGTTTATCTCATATAAACCACTTCAACCCTCAGTAATATTTATGCAGGGAACTCATTTTGCTAAAGGAAAAGCCCCCTCTTACCTACACAAATCATACCCCTACTTCATAACCTCAACTTGCCCACTAAGAAGGCAGGGGTGGCTATACTACTTCATAAAGACTTCCCTTTCACCGTGGAGAGTAAAAAAATTTACCCAGAGGTCAACTACATTTAACTAACAGGATCCCTTCTGAGATCCCTTCTGAATACTTGGATCTCTCTGATAGCTCTTTACTCCCCCACTACCGCCCCCCATAATACTCTCATTAAACTCCTTGCTCATCTCAAATCATTAGATACAGGCAAAATCATTCTAGGGGGGGATATCAACTTAGTTCTAGACCCTAGCATGGAAAGGTCCTCTAAGCCCCAGGAAGATAGATTCTCAAAAAAAATGTATGCGCATCCATAGATCTCTTGAGGAGCTTCATCTGCTAGATATTTGGAGGCTGAAACAACAGGGAGAAAGGGAGTAAACGTTTTACTCCCCAGTGCATGGCTCATACTCCAGAATAGATACACTGCTAATGTATTCATCTTTGTCGGATGGCTTAGTTACCTTCGAAATACGCCCCTGTCCCTGGTCCGACCATTCTGTGGTCTACATGTCCCTAGATTTGGGCATTGTATACAAACCCCCTTATACACGGAAGCTCAATGATATGCTCCTCTCCAATCAAATCTTTCAGGACCAGGTTGCCTCAGAGCTCAGCCAATACTTTTTAGATAACTTGGCCAAGGCGCGGACATAGGGTGGGTTTGGGCAGCACACAAAGCCTTTATTAGAGGAACTTGCATTAAACTGTCTTCTGCACACAAGAGACAAAGAAGAAAAAGGGAAGTTGAGATCAGAGCGTCACTTTTAGCTTTAGAAAAATCTAATCAGACCAATCCCTTAACCCAACGCCGTAAACAAATAGACCTATTATGAGCAGAATTGGATTTAATACTTTCAGTGCAAACTGAAAAAGCATTGAGATGGACGGGCCATAAATTTTACACAAAAGCTAACAAACCGGATTCTCTGCTTGCTCAAAAATTAAAAGGGAAGCTAGCCCACTCCAAATGTTTTAAGATCAAAAACCCCTCTGGGAACATCACGTATAGCCCAAATGAGATTAAAGAAACCTTTACCAACTTTTTTCAAAAGCTCTACTCTTCCGCGCAGAAGCAACATACTAATCAAATTCCCACCTTTCTTGAGTCTTACAACCTCCCACATATTTTGGTGCGGGAGAGAGATGGCCTGAACTCTTTAATTACGGTTGAGGAAGTTCTGGAGACAATTAGATAACTGAAAATAGGTAAAGCCCCAGGTCCGGGCGGATTTTCTAACTTGTACTTCAAGAAATACGCAGAAATTTTAGCTCCTCACTTGGTGACCTTATTTAATGCGATCTTAGACGGTCACAACATTCCACCTGAACTAAACCAAGGGAACATGGTCTTCTTTCCAAAGGAGGGCCGAGACCCTCTGGAGATTAAAAATTACAGGCCTATATCGCTACTAAATGGGGATGTCAAAATACTTGCTAAATTGATGGCCAATAGAATTTCAAAATTTCTGCCCTCACTAATTCATAAGGATCAAGTGGGTTTTATCCCCTTTAGGCAAGTAGGGGATAATATTAGTCGGATTCTGGATACCATGCACTGGGCGGGTAAACACCATACCCCCTTATGCCTTCTGGCCCTGGATATGAAGAAGGCCTTTGATTCTCTAGAATGGCCCTATTTATGAGCAGTATTGTCAAAATTCGGCCATACAGGACGTTTTATGAACATGATTAATAGCTATTATAAATCCCCACAAGCAGTCCTAAAACTTCCTGGTGAAGCAAGGGCTTCATTTACTATTCAGAGGGGGACCAGACATGGTTGCCCTCTATCCCCCTTACTCTTTGCTCTAGCCATTGAGCCCCTAGCACAGGCTATTAGATCAAGCGTAGACATTAAAGGCATTAAAATAGGCCACCATCACTTTAAATGTGCCTTATTCGCAGATGATGTCCTCTGTACATTGACAGATCCCTGCACCTCAGTCCCAGCCCTCTTTTACTTACTGGGAACATTCAGTAAAATCTTTGGGCTCCACATAAATGTGGATAAAACGGAAGTTCTAAATATCTCCTTACCTCCCTCAGACGTAACCTTTTTGCATCAGCACCTTAATTTTAACTGGCCTTCTAACCATATTAAATACTTGGGTGTGAATCTCACCCGTAACACCGCACATCTCCACAAATCCAACTATACGGCCATCTACAAAACATTCACCCACAATTTACTGACATGGGCAAAACACCCTTGTAACGGAGTTGGAACACGAATCCAATATCTCCGCTGGTATACAGTAAAATATCCAAGAAGCACTACAGTCTCACCATCCCCAACCTCCCATATTGGACGACACTCAATTGGGAGTCAAATAATACTGACTTTATTTTGTTATGTGCAGAAATATATATACACATCTCTTCCCACAGGCAATACACATCCCCCATAGTTGGCCACACAATACACATAGAGGGACAATAGGTGGGTCACACCTCCCTGAGGCTACCTGGCTACTTTGATACAATCAGACATTGATTAGATCATCCTTCCCTTTGTTCCATCTTCACAATGTGAACACTTCACACAATGGACCTCTCTTGCTTATGAGGAGCCCTTGTAATAGGATTATCTATTATGCCAAGGTCTGCAATAGTCTGGGCCAATATTCTGCAGAGCATAAACCAACATACATACAGTATAACAGTAGGATCATATTTTAACCATAATAATTAAATAACCATAATACATGCTAAAACAGTGATGGGTTCCGTTACAACCCTATCTCATGGTTAGGACGTATCCACTCTTTTAAAATGAACCTCCCTTATGTATTTATTTCACTCCCTACCGATTGCCTTGAATTACATGGAGTTAGACAAACTACAACGCCAAGTCTTTAAATTTATATGGCAAAATAAATCACATCGTATTTCTAAATCAACTATGTTTATTCATAAATCAAAAGGAGGTCTCTCTTGCCCCAACTTGAAATTAAATTTTAAAGCGGCACAATTGGCCTTTGTTCCAATCGGGCACTCCCCCACTCACCAACCTCTTTGGATATTTATTGAGAACTTTATGATGGCCCCATACACATGGGACTCCATTCCATGGATCCCAAACCCACTGACATGTTTGGGCAAATTGGACAGCCCGTATATAAAGCATTCCCTAACGATATGGTCATGGGCTATCCGCAAATTTCAGCTGATCCTGAGATACCCCACTCCTACTCCCATAATACCCAATCCCAGATTCCCAGATTCTCTCCCTGCAGCCTCTTTATTATGGTGGAAATCCCATAACCTACTGACGGTGAATTCCTGGTATCGAGATAATACTACCTTAACATACACCCAACTAAAAGAAGAATTCAATATCCCCATTCAGGAACACTATTCATTTTGTAGATTTAAACACTTACTCTCCACGTTAGAACATACATTAGGTAAACCGACTTCAAACTGGTTTACTAGACTATGCCTGTCTGCTCCACTTACAAAAGGTATTGTGGGTATCCTGTATGACACTTTTAATTCCCCTCTCTTGGCGAAACCTAACTAGGGGATCTTTGAACAGTAACATTCTGGAGACCTCTATTAAGGCTCTTCATAGGATATATATCATCCCGGATAAACTATTTAGATGGAAACGTTCCCCTAATCCTAAATGCTTTAGAGCTTGTCAGACTTCTGGAACCTTTTTCCACACGTGGTGGTCATGTCCCCTGGTGCAGTCTCTTTGGAACAAGGTTTTCCATCTAGCCTCCACCATACTTGGCACGCCTGTTCGGGGTAAGGCTGATATAGGCCTGCTAGGGAACTCTGTCCCCTCACTATCAAAATACCAAAATAGACTCTTTCAGTACTTCATGCTAGCAGCAAAAAGCCATATAGCCAGACAGTGGAAATCCCCCACTCTTACTTTACAATCAGTCATCAATTGCCCGCTATCACCAATGATCTTCAATTTGTGTATAGAAGTGCTGGCTCAAATGATAAGGAAGAATTATAGGATAAGAGGAATCATATGTGGAGCTATAGAATCGAAGATCACTCTATTCGCAGACGATGCAGTTGTAGTCTTATCAGAGCCACTAGAATCATTGGTGTATCTCATGAAGGAATTAAAAACCTTTGGTTGCCTATCATATTATAAAATTAATTCTTCCAAATCATAGGTTATCTGGCTAAATGTGAACTTAGAAACTAAAACCTTGTTACGAGAGAAATTCCCATTTAGATGGGAGCAGAATAAAATAGAACATTTGGGAATAGAGTTGACTCCGTGTGTTGCTTCCATGTTAAAGAATAACTTGGAAATAACTTTTGTTTCAGTGTGCAAACTACTCAAGTCATGGGAGAGGCTAAACCTAACCTGGTCAGGCAGAATCGTATGTGTTAAGATGTTCATTTTACCAAAACTTACTTATGTTTTAAGAGCAATCCCTCTATTTATATCCAGAGGAAGTATTACTAAATTTCAGAAAGTGGTAGATCATTTTATATATAAAGGAAATAGGGTTAGAGTCAGTAAAGACCAAGGTCCTCATTCAATTACAATTTTGCCAATTGAAGAGGGCTCTATATAAGCACATAACATATTTTTTGACCAAAGTTTTTAGTTAGTGAAGACCTTGATTTTGTATCGAAGTTCATTAACTAAAAATTTGTGTATAAAAAATATGTTATGTGCTTATATAGAGCCCTATTCAATTGGCCAACTCACAATTGAATGAGGCTCCAAGTAAATAAAAAGTATATAGAAGGTGGATTAGGGGCAATCAACCTCTGGAAGTATGCAGAGGCTATAAAATTGTACCACTTTCTGAGATGGACAGAAGGAGTGGAAGGACCCAAGTTTGTCCAGTTAGAAGAAGCATTAAGCCCCAAAATAGTTCTGCAGCAAGCTCTATGGTATAAGAAATCGTCCAACTTTAAGACTCAGATAGAGTTCAGAATAGGGAAACAATGTTGGGCTAGTTGGCTCAAAATGAACTCAAAATTGAAGTTGCTCCCTTTTCCATCTCCATTAACACCACTGGAAGTAATTTACGATATTCACCCCGAAATAGATAAGGTAGAGTGGGGGAAATGGGGTATTGACAAAATTAAGGATTTAATCAGAAATGAGGGCTTTATTAAATTTGAGGAATTGAGGAGAGTGAAAGAGGTCCCAATATCAATGTGGCTGCAATTTCTGACCCTTAAGAAGATATTAACAAAAGAAGGTTTTGATGTAAGATCAGTCAGGGATTTGACACCTCTCGAAAAATTCCTGTCCTTAAGAACAAGTAATAAGAGTTCAGTGTCGAAATGCTTAAAAATTTTAGACGAGAACAGAAGTTTTGGAAAATCTGTAGCCATGGAAAGCTGGGAAACTGATTTTAGAATTAAGAAAAATTTGGAGGACTGGGGAAAAGCGTATCAGCTAACAAAAGATAACTTGATTTGTACAACTTACAGAGAAATCCACTTTAAAATTACACAAAAATGGTACATAGTTCCAGAGCTTCTGTCTAAAATAGATCCAAGCAAATATAGTGAGCTGTGTTGGAGAGGGTGCTCGGAAATAGGCACCCAAAGCCACATGTGGTGGAAATGTGTTAAGATCAAAGGGCTTTGGGAAAGGTGTGTCACCAAGTTGGTGGGTATGGGATGTAAGGAAGTTACCTTAAACCCAGAAGCTTTTCTATTACATATCTTTCCAAGGGAATGGTCTAGTGAAACAATTGGAATAGTGGTGCAGGTTCTCATGGCAATTAAATGGTGGATTGTACGGAGATGGAGAAGTGGGGAATTGCCTAAATGGAATGAGATTTGTAGTACTATGGAAAGGAATAAACAGTATGAAATGGAATATTTAAGTTTTGATTCCAAGTTAAGATTATCAGTGGTTAAGAAATGGGAAAGATAGGACGAAGAACTGTTTGCCAGGCCTTTCTGTTAATAGATATTTTTTGTTGTTGTTGTTGTATTTGTTGCCTTTAGCGAAGTTACTTTAATTATATAATAGGTTTCGGGTATTGCCTCCTTCTGTAAATAATGAGAATATTGCCAAGGGGTGGGTGGGGGGTTTGTAGGTGGGTGATTGTATATGATTTAGATGTAAGTATTGTTTTACTGTATGTATTTTATTTTGGTTGTCTGTTTCTAAAAACAATAAAAAAAAATAAAAAAAAACAATCAGTCATCAATAACATGAATTACATTGCAATAAATGAAAGGCTGACCCATGTACTGAAGGACCGTATGCCTACCTTTCTCCAGATATGGAATCCCTGGATTAATTCTCCCTATAGCCCCCTTATCTCCTAAAATACCCTTAATCAACATTGTGCTATCTCTCTCTATGCTCACATTGGAGCTGCGGACCGGGGGCTGGAGGAGGCGGGACCGGCGGTTGGGTCCGAGCTGGTAACCATCAGGACTTATACTTCAATACCCTTGATACAAAATTATGTTTTTTGAATTTAAACCTATTGTGTAGTCAACAGTGTTTTTTATTTTTCTCTTTCATTATATGGTTTTAGCTCATTTAGAGCTATACTGTGTCTTTACATCATAGTTTGTGTTTTTTTTGTTTTCCTTTTCTGTTCATTCCTTACTTAGGCTCTAGATGTTTGTTCTGCTAGACCGAGCCTACCAAATTGTTTTATTTTAGGTAAACTTGTTCCCTAGAAAATTGGAAAAATGTAGGTAACCTGGCTACCCTTAGACTTTCCCACAAGAAGGGATAGATCTTTTTGGTTAACTTTATCTCAATGTTTATATGGTATTTTCTTATAGTGTAATGTAATGTTAACCTTTTCCTCTTCCCTTTTCCCTTTAACTGGGTATGATTGTATGTGAATAATGTCAAATTGCTACTTGGCTTTTATGTTATCCTCTGGTTTATTTGGTTACCTAGGGCCTCATTCTATTATCGGCCGCAGCCGCTGCGGGGCCGCAAGGACCGGCCGCAAGCTATTCTGCTATTCTATTCCCTTACGGCCGTAGGCTCCGGCAGGCTTGCGGCCGGTGCCTTGCTATCTCTTGCGGCCGATCGCGCCGGAGGAAAGCCTTTGATCTAAAACGGCCGCAAGAGATTTGCAATTCAATTGCTCCGGGAAACCTCTCTGCAAGGCTAAAAGCGAGCCGCAGTTACTTGCAGGAAAAAGGTCTCGCTAGCACCAATTAAGCACATAAAATAGCTCAAATAAAGCCATCCTGCACTTTGAGAAGACTATAAAGGGATTTTAGGTGTTAGAAAAAATAGCACATAATTATCCTGTACTCAAATCCGTAAAATATTTCATTTTTAATATCCGTAAAATATACATGTAAAAAGTCCAGAGTGCTTGGAGCACCTCAGACACACCCCCGCCGCAGCCGGCAAATAAACAGTTAATTTGAACTCGGGTTTGGGCAGATGTGCAAGCTTGAGAGTGGGTTCCTTTTATTCCTCATGTCCCCCAATATGATCCCTAGCATTTACAGAGCTGTACAGTGCAGGCTTGAATTTATTTTTGAGTTTTTATATTTCACAGTTTACGGCCGGTTCCAAGATATGCGGCCGGCCGTAAGAGGAGATCCTTGCGGGGCCGTATAATAGAATCGCGAGTTAACTGAACCCTCGCAAGGAATCGCAGCCTTACGGCCGATTTACGGCCGATAATAGAATGAGGCCCCTAATAAACAACTTTGAAAAAAAAAATGTTCTAATGCATGCGGGTTCCATGATATGTATGAACTCCTTGATTCCCAAGATCGATATAACACGGAAATAAATCTTAAAAATAATCTTTTTTTTTTGCAGATTTGCGAGTTTGAGACTGTTGTGCAATTAATTCTAATGCCTTTCATTGCTTTCCCAGTATTTTAAAGTACAGTAGCGTGTGTTTCTATTTACTTTTGCAGTGTTACGAACTTGTGAGTCCTATCTAGTACTCATAAAATGTTTTGATACATTTTCCATTTACGGGTTTGAAGGCAATTGCGGGCTACATGAACTTTGTAATTGAATATCGATTTTACGTGTTTAGCACTGGTAACATTTGCAGGCTTAAAAAATCAATGGAGGAGATAGGACGGAGTTACGTTTTTGACAACCGCAGTTTTTTGGAGCCTATAGCTCGCAATTGTAATGCAAGTAGCTAAAAGTAGCCAACTGAATATCAGTAACATTTATGGGCTCCATTACTGGCTCATGTACAGTATTTTACAAAAGTGAGTACACCCCTCACATTTTTTTAAATATTTCAAGTTACAAAACTGAAGAAATGACACTCAATATTTTGTGTGGCCACCATTATTTTCCAGCACTGCCTTAACCCTCATGGACATGGAGTTCACTAGAGCTTCCCAGTTTTCCCCTGGAGTCCTCTTCCACTCCTCCATAATGACATCACAAAGCTTGTGGATGTTAGAGACCTTGCCCTCCCCCACCTTTTGTTTGAGGATGCCCCACAGATGCCACACAGATGCTCAATAGGGTCTAGGTCTGGAGACATGCTTGGCCAGTCCATCACCTTTAACTTCAGCTTCTTTAGCAAGGCAGTGGTATTCTTGGAGGTATGTTTGGGGTCATTATCATGTTGGAATACTGCCCTGCGGCCCAAACTCCGAAGGGAGGGGATCACGTTCTGCTTCAGTATGTCACAGTACATGTTGGCATTCATGGTTCCCTCAATGAACTGTAGCTCCCCAGTGCCGGCAGCACTCATTAAGGCCCAGACCATGACACTCCAACCACCAAAAGTATACATCTATACTGAGGAAAGGTGGTTGAAATAAGCCAAACTCTCCACTATCTTGGTTAACATCTTATCTAAATCAAACGTTTAGTGTCTCCTTCTCTGGCGCCTCTTCTTTGCCCGGCCTTTTAACTGTCAGCATACCCCAAGGTTCAGTTCTAGGCCCTTTCCTTTTTTTCTCCATCTGTACATCCTCCCTTTGTGCCCTAATAAAATCTTTTGGATTTATGTATTATCTATATGCAGACGACATGCAAATCTACCTCTCAGCACCTCAACTATTCCCCTCTCTGCTAGGTCAAGTTGCCAACAGCCTCTTTAGCATATTTTCCTGGTCCTTATCTTTCCACCCTCTTCCCCAACCTCCACGCCTCACATGTTTCTCACTGTTGACAATGCCATCTGGACTCCCACTTCTCAGACACGCTGTCTTGGGGTTCTACTGGATCCTATCCTCTCTTTCATTCCATATATATGTGGGTCTGTGTCTATGTATATATACGTGTACATATACATATAACATATATATATATATATATTTTTTTATATGTATATATATATATATATATATATATATATATATATTTATATTACACATGTACCTACATATATTTATACATATATATATATATATATATATATATATATATATATATACACACACACACATTTTAATAATGAGTATTATTAATCTATATATATTATGATAACTTTTGTACAGTAAACGCTTGATTATCCAGAACCCGCCGGGATTGCCTATTGCCGGATAAGTGTAGTTTCCTGTTGCTTGAGAGTCACTATTAAAATAGCCCTAATTAGCCCTTTACCCGCCACAATAAAATACACAATGTATTTAATTGAGATTGAAATACAGTAATTAAAAGCAAATTAAGGCATATAAAAAAATCTTCAAGTCATCACAGTTTTATTGCACTGTAAAAATAGCTTTTTGGAATGCAGTGTACAGTACATACTGTATTAAATGGCAGTCATTAAACTACTGAACATAACTACTGTAACATAAAACATTTTTCCCTTCAGTTAACTTGAATTAACTAAAAAAGAGAGTTTACTGCAAAGACATAGCATCAGGATCTCAAGCAGCTTCATCCTCTGGTTGGACTCCTTCAGGAGCAGAAAACCAGTCATCATCAGGTTTTAATGATAATTTAGCTGGAACATGATCAGGAGAAGTGGGCGTGATTAGTTTTGGATTTCATCTCTAAATGATGCTGTACTGGTAGACTTGGGTGCAGCTTTCTGTATAAATGAAAGGATATCACCTTGCTTTGAGGCCTTACGCCTCTCCTACAAAGTTTTTGTATGATGTGCAGCTGCATTAGATGCTGATAAGTGAAGAAGGGTTGCTGTTCTGCAAAAGCTATTACAGTTTCCAATGCTGCAGTAGATCTCTGCCAAGATACTTTTTCCACCTCACATCCGTCGTCATCATCACTCTCTTCCTCTTCTGAAACATTCACGATTCACAACACCTTCTATGATTTCTTCTGTGTTTAGTGTATGAGTACCTGGATAAGCTTCATCCACAGCAAATCAGTAATTGAGTTAATCTCAAGATAAATTCATTTTGTCATTAGCAGAGTCAATTAACTCACATATTTCATCATAAACTCAGCTATTGACAGCTGAACACTCGATTTCAACCTCCTCAGTTGACGGAGGAGGATTCCTCAGGCATAACAGATACCACAACTTTCTCCAACATTTCTGTAATGTTTCACTCGCCACATAATCCCAAGTACACCTGACAGTGTAGATATTATCATTCAGATTATATTTCTTCTAGAAATTGTCCCTTTCAAAATTAGTAATTTTCCGCATAAGGTCAAGCCTGTAGAACATTTTTACATTCTGTATAACTCCTTGATCCATTGGTTGGATCAGACTTGTGACGTTAGGTGGAAGATAACGTACGAAAATGTTTCCATGAATGATCTCTTCAGCAGGAGGATGTGCGCAACAGTTATCCAGGAGCAACAAAACTTTACTATTCTCTCGTATTCCTTTATTTCGTAAATGTTTTTTAACATTGGGAACAAACGACAGATGAAACCACTTGTTAAAAATGTCTGCGTTCATCCAACTGTTACTCTGTGCATGGTATTCTACAGGGAGGTATGTTATGCCTTTGAAGCACCTTAGTTTAGCAAATTTGCCATCCACACACAACTTAAGCTTATGATTTCCTGATGCATTTGCACAAAAGAGCACAGTTATACGCTCTTTATTTTGCTTGAACCCATAAGCTACCTTCTCACCACCACTAGCCAAAAAAGAATTGAGCAGACACTTCCACATTAATCCAGTCACTGGCATTATAAATCTGCTTGGGGGTCAAGTGATTTTCTGCTACCAATTGACTAAACACGTCACGAAATTAAGCTGCAGCTACAAAATCAGCTGATTTCTGTTCACGTGACAAATCTAGCTTTCGGATGCCATGACGAACATTGAATCGAGTCAGCCAGCCATCTGAAAATGAACAATGACCTTCAATATTCATTTTCTCATGGAATTCTCTCGCTCTTTCCTGCAACATGGCTCCAGATATAGCACCACCCTCAGACCTTTTTAGCGAAAACCATTCATACAGGGCCTGGTCAGGCAATTCCATTTTCGGTGCATGGAGAGTATGACGCTTCTCCACACTCTTGTCACTCTCTGCCTTTAAATAAAACTCCTTTATCTTCTCAGACTGATCCTTAATGTCATAGATCGTTGACGAACCAACATTAAATACCTTCATGAGCACTGTACGAGTATCACCTTTTTCAAGCCTGTTGTATATTTCCATCTTCTGCTTGAGTTTCAACACAACACGTTTGCGCTTATTTGGGACAGGTTTGGCATTTTTGAGGTTGAAAGACAGTTTGGGGATAATTTACAAAAGACAATCTGTAAAAAAAATTAAGAAGAGTCACTAATTTGGCCTTATCAAATCAATAAATTACGGACTAGCAGAACTAATAAAGAGATGTATACTGTATAAGTAAGCTATGAGGATAATACAACATGCACCTATCAACACATTGACAATTATGAACTATTAAAAATACTGATAGATAGTGTAACGGAGTTGGAACACAAATCCAATATCTCCGCTGGTATACAGTAAAATATCCAAGAAGCACTACAGTCTCACCATCCCTAACCTCCCATATTGGATGACACTCAATTGGGAGTCAAATAATACTGTCTTTATATTGTTGTGCAGAAATATATATACACATCTCTTCCCACAGGCAATACACATCCCCCATAGTTGGCCACACAATACACATAGAGAGACAATAGGTGTGGTCACACCTCCCTGAGGCTACCTGGCTACTTTAATACAATCAGACATTGATCAGATTACTTCTTTGTTATACTTCTTATACTTCTTTGTTCTTATGTCTGATAATGAAAACACTTTATACAATAGACTTCCTTATCTTATGAGGAGTCTCTGTAATAGGATTATCTATTATGCCAAGGTCTGCAATAGTCTGGGCTAATATTCTGCAGAGCATAAACCAACATACATACAGTATAACAGTAGGATCATATTTTAACCATAATAATTAAATAACCATAAAACGGGGTAAAACAGTGATGGGTTCCATTACACACTTCCCCCGTGACCATAAGCCGGCATACACGGTCTGATCTCAACGGATCGGCCTGGGGATGTCCGAACAAAAGTATTTGTTGGTCAATTCTCTAGTTTGACAACCCATCAGCAGTACTACAATTCACCTTTACTCACATTTCAAGAACAAAACAAACGCACACTTCATACAGCATTCACAGCAATAAACATTTCAAGGAGAGGGAAAATACATTTTACAAACAGGTTTTACAGAGGCCTCTGTACTGGAGACAATGGGGAAAGTAAGCCAATTATCCAGGGATAGAGGCAGACTCCATTGAGCACATGATTGCAAAAAAACATAAACCACTTTAAAATACATAAAGTCACCTTTTACACATAACACACAGACATTTCACATATCCCCAGATAGCTGGGATCTGAGCGCACAAAACTACCGAATAGCGCTCAGATCCTATTAACACAGTTCAATTGCCAGGTAGCTAAAGTCTTTCCCATATTCTTTCATTATATGAATGGGCTCCATGGCATAGCTATCTGGGGTATCACCGCTCCCACAGGCAAGTACCGAATGACCCCCCTGTATTCAAAGGGCCAGAATGAGTGACATACACTCTGGTATGGCCGAATACTGTTTTTAAAGGGTAATATGTCCCAGGGCCATAGTCGCAGGGTGGCAATAAGGAGGCTGGCAATAAGTCCTCTCCAGGACAAAGTGGCAAAAGGCACTTCGTCACCCATCTCCCCTTTGGGGGGAAGTCTAACCAGGCACCTGGATATTTCACTGTGGTGATGGGGCAACACGCTGAGGGGACTTGAGGGGCAGAGGCCAGCGGCACTCTGCCCTGATGCCAGCTCTTCTGCTGGTATAACCTGCAGGACATTCTGCTCTGTACAAGGGACAAAGAGAGGGCAGAGGCCGACTGCACTCTGCCCCGCTGTCAGCTCTTCTGCTGGGGTACTTGGGACATATTCTGGCTCAGTAGCCAGGGAAAGGTGGGGGTCAGTGGGGTTAACATTTCCTCTGTTAACCCTGGGGCCACATTAGCAGTTAGCTGGGGAGGAGAATTTGTACTTACCCCCTCCTCCGGTTGTCCCAGTGAGGGTAGTTGGGGATCTGGACAGGCTGTCCAGCATCCCGGTAGGTCAGGCACAGAGACCATGGTCCCATCTGCACCGTCTGGGAGATTGGTGTCTCCCCTTGTTAGGGTAAGCTGTCGCTGGGGGGAGAGGGCGACACCTTCAGCTCCCTGGGGTTCACACTGCCGCTGGGGGGGGGGGAAGGACGACACCTTCAGCCCCCTGGGGTACACACTGCTGCTGGGGAGGAAGGACGGCACCTTCTGCTCCCTGGGTACACACTGCCGCTGGGGAGGAAGGACGGCACCTTCTGCTCCCTGGGGTACACACTGTCGCTGGGGAGGAAGGACGGCACCTTCTGCTCCCTGGGGTACACACTGCCGCTGGGGAGGAAGGACGGCACCTTCTGCTCCCTGGGATACACACTGCCGCTGGGGGGAAGGACGACACCTTCGGCCCCCTGGGGTACACACTGCCGCTGGGGAGGAAGGACGGCACCATCTGCTCCCTGGGGTACACACTGCCGCTGGGGAGGAAGGACGGCACCTTCTGCTCCCTGGGATACACACTGTCGCTGGGGAGGAAGGACGGCACCTTCTGCTCCCTGGGATACACACTGTCGCTGGGGAGGGGAATTAGTTGGAGTATTCCACGTGGAGCGGTTTCTGTTTCTGGGACAGCCTCTCTGTATGTGGCCCTGCTGGTTACACGTGTGGCACCTGATGTACTGTGGAGGGGTTTGGTAGTTCCCACCACCCGGACGCAGTGCTGGGGGGGGGGGGTTAATAGTGGGAGGTGGGTTAGCAGCTCCCAAGATGGACCGCCCCCGTGCCCGCTGCTTTTCCATTATGTATTCATGGACATCTGTCATTAACCATTCCAAGGTTATTGTGGGAAGCGTACCTGGGAAAAAGGCCAGTCTGCGTTGGAGTTCTCTTCCAAACTCATTCTGTGTGCTGTCCGTAAGAGGTGCTGTAGCCGCTGCCGGGTCTCCCTCCATGAGTTCCTTTCTGTCTGCATCCCTGTAGTCCGCGGCCACCTCCTCCTCCTCGTCATGGAACGCTGTCCGAAAACTAGCCAGTTCCATCCTGCTGTATCCAGGGGCGCTGTACGGATACTAGCGTTGCCCTCAATTTGTAACTCCATGGAATGGTCTCTCCTGTAGCTGTTCTTCTGACCGTGGGAACAATTCCGCCACTTGCCACCAAATGTAACGGAGTTGGAACATGAATCCAATATCTCCGCTGGTATACGGTAAAATATCTAAGAAGTACTACAGTCTCACCATCCCTAACCTCCCATATTGGACAACACTCAATTGGGAGTCAAATAATACTGTCTTTATTTTGTTGTGCAGAAATATATATACACATCTCTTCCCACAGGCAATACACATCCCCCATAGTTGGCCACACAATACACAGAGAGACAATAGGTGTGGTCACACCTCCCTGAGGCTACATTGATCAGATTATACTTCTTTGTTTTTATGTCTGATAATGAAAACACTTTATACAATAGACTTCCTTATCTTATGAGGAGTCTCTGTAATAGGATTATCTATTATGCCAAGGTCTGCAATAGTCTGGGCTAATATTCTGCAGAGCATAAACCAACATACATACAGTATAACAGTAGGATCATATTTTAACCATAATAATTAAATAACAATAAAACAGGGTAAAACAGTGATGGGTTCCGTTACAGATAGATCGATAGATACTGTACTGTACATTCCCCAAAACTGAGATGGTAATTAATAAAATTCAAAGAGAAAAATATATTGTACAATGCCCAAACTGTGTCCACAAGTATACTGCCACTTTAGATGATTAAAAATACTGACTCACCTCCCAATCCAATGTAATTTAATGTCCAGATCTGCTGTGGTCAGTCCGGTTTTTGGAGATTCCTGTGGCACAGCAACAATTTCCGGATGCGGAAGTTGCCGGTTCGGCAAAAAAGATGCCGGTTGCTTGAGATTTTCTGGTTGATGGGGAAAAGACGTGAGTGTCGTTTGCTTGAGAGTTCCAGATAGTTGAGTACCGGATAATCGAGAGTTTACTGTATTGGACAAACGCCTTATTTATATTAACAAGCTTTCGAGAGGTTTAACCTCTCTTTATCTAGTCTGAAGCAATACTGACATGAGATGGAACCCTCAATTTGAATAAAAATAACAGATGCAGAGAGAGAGTGGAAACAGCATCTGGCATCATCAGGTAAATACATATAGGGGGAATAAACACAACATAGTAAAGGAAACATATATACACACCCTTTAGATTGTAAGTAGCGAGTTTCCAATCAAAACAGGGCCCTCCATTTTCTGTAGTTTGCTAATATTGTATTTTTCCTTATTCCCTACCCCCATGCAGCGCTACGGAATATGTTGGTGCATTACAAATAAAAGATAATAATATATATATACACATATACATCAATATATACATGAAAAAACAGAGCACTGTAGTCCGCAGTAATATCTTTCCTGTTGGACAAAAATCTCACTATGAGTGACAGCCCGTTATGGTAAAATAGGAAAAATGCACATGAAATTGTGATAATGTATTAGAAAATCCAAGTCCATATTAAGTCCTGTATTTTTAGTTTTGAAGAATGTGATCATCTTTATTTCAAATGCTTTTCTCTCTTGGGTGTTTTAAAATTTTCCTCTGAGTATTTTGACTTTTATATTTTGGATGGAGTGATCATTCTGGCTAGAATGGTGTCCCACTGGTGTACAATAAGGGATACAATAACTGTCATCATTATGCTTTCTTATTGAATGTGTGTGTAAATTCCTCCTTAAGTGCATTTTTGACTAGTTTCTCCAATGTAACAGCCTGTGTCACATAAAGTACATTGTATTATATAAATTACATTGGAGGATGTGCATGTATATGATCCTTTGATGTTATAGGTCTTGTTGTTATGTGTGGCTGTGTCATAATTACAATTAGCGCTACGGAATATGTTGGCGCTTTACAAATAAACGATAATAATAAATGTGTTGACATCATTTACAGGCACTTTTGTTACTAAGTTTAGTTCCATTTTTTATATTCAGTTGTTCATGGGCCAATTTTTTGTTTCAGGTTTAGTGGTTGTTTAAATGCACGGATGTGAGTTATAGGGAATATATCTTGTAAATCTTTAATTATTTTCCGTATTTTCTCTAAAACTGGATGGTATGTGGTCACTAGGGGTATACGTGAAGTAGTTTCTTTTGACTTGTATTTTAACAGGTGTTAACAGGGTATTTGATGGCAGTGGTTGTTTTCTGGATAGTAATACAGTTTGTAACCCTTTTATTTGAAAGTTTCAGGCAGTGTTTTAAAATATTTATCACTGTATCTGGTATTTGAGCATATGCAATGGTATCAAATAGCTTGACTATGCATGATGGCTTGTTTGATGTGGGAAGGATGAAACCTGGAGCTGTGCAGGTAGCTACATTTGTCTGTGGGTTTGTTATATACATATGAGTGGAAATTGCCATTGGTAATGGATATAGTAGTGTCTAGAAAGTTGACCTGTTCTGTAGAAGAATCCATTTTAAGTTTTATAGATGAATGTAAGGTGTTTAATGAACTGTGAAAGTCTCTGAGTTTGCTTTCTCCTTCTTTCCATATGATGAACAGATCATCTATGTAATGATAGTATCTGTATGGCTTGTAAATGGATACAGATAAGCATGTTCCTTCTAGATTGGCCATAAATAGATTTGCGTATAGTGGAGCCATTTTGGTCCCCATGGCAGTCTCCATCATCTGTAGGTAGGTATCTTTGTTAAAAGTGAAATAGTTGTGGGTAAGGATATATTCTATTAGTTTAACAATAAGAATTTTTTTTATATGAGACTAACATGACACTGGCAGAATTTTTCCACAAGGGACATACCAAAACATCATTAAACTGTAACAAGAAAGAAAACACACATTTCAACCCACCATCTGGTCGTAACACCAGACTGCACAGTTATATAGAAAGCTTTCGCCTAAGAACTGCATCCGTTATAACAACCCAGTATAAAAGAGACTTACACAATCTTACTCCATCATAAAGAACAGCCATAAAGATTTTAAAAAACATCCCAACATCACCTATAAACCGGCAGACAAAGGAGGTGCAGTTGTTATCCTGAATACTCAGAATTATATAAATTAAGCCAACAGATAACTGTCAGACAACACCTACTACAAGAATCTGAACCAGGACACTACAGAAAAATATGCTCTTCACCTTAAGAAACTATTCAAAACATTTCCTAAAAATATACATCAAGAATCAGAACAACCCATCCCCACCAATCCTACAACGGGGACTTTCCACAAACCAGGCGGCCCAGGGAGGCCAATTGCTACAGGTATGGACACACTGACTGAACAGATATCTGGATTTCTTGAAAACATCCTTAAACCATTAGCTATAAACAAGACGCCACTGACTTTCTCAACAAACTCAGTCAGATTAGAGACCTACCTGCTAGCACACTAGTTGTCAACATAGATGTAGAGCCTCTTCACAGCAACTTATCAATTTTCAGCGATGTGTCATCACCACAAGGTTTAGGCCTAGTACATCAAGCCTCCTGCGGCAGTGCCTCCCTGCGCTCCCCCGCGCAGGTGGACTCCCCAGAGGGATGAGTGGAGACGCAAACTCCCTGTGTGGCATGAGATTGGAGAGCAGTGTCCTCCGCGGTGTGTGACCATTGCGGCAGAGGCAGAAGCGGCAGCCTCGGGAACACTGGGAGGTCAGATAAGGCATCGGGTGATACCCCGGCGGCCCAGAGAGGTCAGCAAGCCAGCAGCGGACGTGATCTGAGAGCTGTGTCTCATCAGACGGGAGTGGATCAGGGACAACACATCGGAGGGAGAAACCCGAGCCAGCAGAAGGGGTGAAGTGGAGAGATCAGCACCCCAACGGAGGTAAAGAAGTGGGGAATGATGGTGGTAATGGCGGAGACTCCCGAATGACAGCCAGCTTGAGTGCAACACAAACCGGTTATCTGCCGCTGCTATCCCAGATTCCCCACGCTAGTAAGCTACGACACAAGAGGTGACGGCCCTGGGGAGGTAGATCGGGGGGATAGCCTGACTGCCAGAGCTTTCAGGAGCTGTAGTGGAGGTCCCTTAAGCGTACCCTCTCACAAATGCCGCCATTGGAGGCGCTGCCGGAGACATGTGGAGTGCAGGTTAGGGCTGCAATTTAGAATATATTCAACTCGGATTACCAGAATATAGGGAAGCACAATACATGTGCATTGTATATATTGCATATATATTTAGTGCTGATTATTTTTTGGTGTGCTTATATACAAAGTCCACAACCCATCACACTGCGACACAGAGGCCATTTTAGGCGGCATTCTCCCAGTGGTGGGAAAACCCTTCCTCACGGGACTATTCCCAGCACAATACAACCCCTTCAATAAAACTAAGCACATCCAAGGGAGAATGGTGTGCTGGGGTATGAAACACATTTTCAGCTTTGCCAAAATTCTCTATGCTGACTTACTAGAGGAGAATCTCAGCTATTGCAATGTACCCTACACAGAAAGTGGATATTTGTGTAGTACAGCATTGTGTCCTCAAATCTTATTGCGGATAGCAGAATTCCTCAAAAGACTGGAGCGAACAAGCATAACCTATTAGACATTTCCAAGTTAAAAGAGTTCTGTCACCCCTGCTGAGCTCCTGAGATCAGCAAGCAGCTTGTAATGAAAGCCATTTAAGTGCATTAGCCTGCAGGATAGAATAGGCAATAGTGCCATCTTGTGGACAAGCACTACAACTCATTATATCCTGATTAAAAACACTTTACACATTAGTTGGAAAACAATTTACTGAAACAACAGATTGCCTTTTCAACTTTATTGGGACTGTATAGCTAAAAATACAGACTTGCCAAAATACCCTGCTAGGATCGACATTAAATACATAACACTGCATCCTGATGTCACTGGTCTCTGCAGGGACTGTGCATATTCCAAAGATAAGAGTTACTCAACTGAAATTACTACAGGGTCGACCCTGCTCAACAGTCTGAATCCCTCTTTATAAAAGGATGTATAATATAAACAAAGGGGTATTACAGGCCTTTTCTACAGTATCCACCACAGTGGAGGTGTATAAGATCATATGCACCCCTTGCAAGCCCAACTTTGGAGGTCATCACACAGTTGTGGCAGTTTGTTCCTTCAAATGAGGTTCACTAATATATAATCCCCACACTGGCCACTGGGATCAACCAACTAGTCCTTCTGATGCTGTAAACAGATAGGTTTAAACTGGAGGGAACCCCTACCCGTGGGAAGGCTACTTGATATTATTACCACATTTTGGAGAACTAAATCTCTAGCTCTCGTATCTACTATTGCTGGTTTTATGAACTGGATTTAAGGATGGGTAAATCAAAGCGGTATTTGCCCTCCAGGAATATCCAGGAACATTTTAAGGCACAACAACAAACCCAAGCCTCCCCACATGCTTCCATAATGGGCTCATCAGAAGGCTCTGATGTAGGAGGAGGATACTTCACCTACAAAACAACATGCTAAATTGTCAGACATATCTTTATCAGACTTTAATATCCTGCTACAATCTCACTTTGACAAGACCGATTGCATATAACCCAGAAATGGACCCATATTGCTACTCTAGAAAATAAACTTGAAGATCTGGAACACAGGTCCAGACGTAACAATGTAAGAATCAGAGGGATTCGAAAGTCAGTGGGGGATTTAAAAATATATTTGAATGCGATTATTCATAATATGTTACCAGACTGCCCTCAGGACACTTGGGATATTGAAAGGGCCCATCGGGCCCTGGGTGGTCCAATTTCATCAGAGCAGCCGAAAGATGTCATCACTCGATTTCTACGTCAGGGGACAAGAGACTTGATTCTTGCAACATCTAGAAAGTCACAGTCTATTGCCGGCCCTAATGGCGCCCAGATACAGATCTTTGCTGACCTGGCTCCCTCCACTCTTATAAAACGCAAACAATTAAAACTGGCATTATCAGGTGGGGGTTCCCCTTCAACCTATCATTTCAAGTGGGTGCGACTAATCATGTAGTCCACTCTTTAGAGGAATGTCATACAGTTCTATCAGATTTAAATATTTTACCTAGAGAAGACACTCTAGCAATTCCGCTTGGAACAAGTTTGCCTCAACGGCCAGCAAGACAATGGTCAGAGGCCCAACGGTCCAAACGTCCGCGTAGACGGCTGGATCAAGTTTCAGAGTCAGCAACTTCGTCTCCAGGCTCATTAGCAAAGAACTAAACTGGAATTACCACATTGGACTATGAAGAGGTTATCGCAGAGTGAGGTGTTCACGAACCTGCATGGATTGCATAGCTCATAGACAATGCCTTTGGTTCACAGCATAGCAGCTGAGAGACTTGAACTTTTCCAGGTGCAGTGTGGCGGTAGAGTGGCAGAAGGACACACTCTACAGAATGAGTATTTTTCTCATAGCTCATGGACACTGACTTGGGTTCACAACATAGCAGTTGGGAGACTTAAGTCTATTTGGACAAGAAGCCTTGGTCAAAGATGATCATAACATTGGACTGTGGTTGGAACATTGAGACTACAGTATACTTAGCAACAAAATGTTCCAGCACCATATAAGGTTTGTACTATAGTTTGAGGAACGGGTATTATGGGTAAATGGGCTGAGAAAACTCCAGGTCCAGTGGTTGGAAAACTTACACATAGGCTTCTTAGTAGAGGGTTAACTGTGGGTGGGATCCCTAAATGTATGCTTTTTGTGGAGTATTATTTCATTGATTTTTGGAAATAATATATAACCGATTATTTATTGGGTGTTTCTTCCTCAGTAGAGGGGATTTGCAGGAAAATGGGAATTCAAATTTTCCTCCCTTGGCACAAAAGTGCCTATTAGAGTTTATATGTAACCATGTTATGGTTATGTTTGTTATATTTTTTTCCCTTTTTACTTTTGTTCCAGATTCTAGGCTACATGCTAAAATCATTCCTCCACCTTCAGGGCCAGTTCCATGTGCTGTCAGTTCTCAAGTCCATATGGCAGCATGGGGTGATAGAGATATTAACTGGGATTGTCAGAGCATCTTCATACCTGCGGAGGTACCATGACAGACAACTCTTTTGTTTTTTTTTAACATAATGTTAGGGCTTTTACCTCCCAGTTTAAGAGGCGCAAAGCTTTTTTGTCCTATAAACCCTTACATCCAGACGTGATTTTCCTACAGAAAACACATTTCGTACATGATAGACTTCCCATATTTTTGCATAAAACTTACCCCGTTTTTATAGCTACAACCCAACCTACCAAGAATGCGGGAGTGGCTATTTTATTACATAAACTTTTTTATTTTATTACCTTGGTTAGACCATTCCATGCTGAGTATATCTCTATTCAATAGGAAAGGAGGTCCACCTAGAAGACAGTGGAAAATGGATAACTGTTTGCTTCAAAATCAAGATCAAATTAAAGATATAAGAGAAGAGATACAAAGTTTTTTTGATTTGAATAAGGATTCAGTTACAAGCCCTTCACTCGTCTGGTGCGCCCATAAGTCCTATATTAGAGGAATTTTGATTGCTAAATCTGTGCAAAAAAGGAAAGAGGAAGGTAAACCCTTGAGAGAGTTGTATATACTGCTAGATCAGCTTTCAAGTAAAAATAAGACTGCACCTTAATACAAGACAACAAAATAAATCAATCAGCTGAAGGCTCAAATAAAGAAAACTTTGCAGTTAAAAATAGATAAACAAAATTGTAGGTTTCAACAAACACATTATCTTTTAGGTAATAGAACGGGGAAATATATGGTAAACAAAATTAAAAAAACAAAATATACAGAATAG
Source organism: Discoglossus pictus (assembly GCA_027410445.1). NCBI lineage: Eukaryota > Metazoa > Chordata > Amphibia > Anura > Alytidae > Discoglossus > Discoglossus pictus. The sequence goes on along the minus strand of CM050170.1, from coordinate 184,135,578 downwards.
GATAGATAGATTGAAGGGTCCTGACAATATATACTACTCTCACCCAAAGGAAATATGTAAAATATTTACAGATTTTTATTATAATCTATACAATCTAGAAACGAAAGAGGGATTCAATAAACCTCTAAAATCAGATATAGAATTTTTTTTGGAAGGGATAAAATTACAGAGTATTACTAAAGAGGAACTCTTAGTTTTGAATATACCAATTAATAGAAAAGAAGTAGAAATGGTCATTGATAAACTCAAGTTGAAAAAAGCGCCGGGCATAGACAGCTTTAATAACCTATATTATAGATGCTTTCTACCACTCTGAGTGAACATCTATGCTCAATGTATAATTCAATAATGAATAACGGAGCATTATTGGCAGAAATGTCTGAAGCCAAAATAATAAATATACCAAAATAAGGGAAAAATTTGGAGGACTACAAAAACTACAGGCCAATCTCACTTTTAAATTCCGACATAAAAATCTATTCAAAGATTTTGGCAGATAGATTGACCTCAGTGATACCAAACTTGATTCATTTGGACCAATCCGGTTTGATTAAAGGACGCCAGGGTCCAGATAACATTAGGCGGCTGATGGATATAATTTCTTATTCAAACAAAAGGAATATTCCCATGCTGGCTCTGTCATTAGATGCTGAAAAAGCATTTGACAGAGTCAGCTGGGAATTCCTCAGATCGGTCCTTTCGAAATTTGGGCTGGTAGAATTTGCTTCCAATTCAATAGGGGCATTATATGAGAACCCAAGTACAACAATTTTGGGCTATAACTACGTGTCTGAGAAATTTTTAAAAATGGCACCCGTCAAGGCTGCCCCTTATCCCCGCTGTTATTTGTTTTGTAACTGGAGCCTTTGGTGGAATTAATTAGAATTTCAAGAGAGGTGAGTGGAGTGACAATTAGTAATACGGAGTATAAGATCCTCATGTTTGCAGATGATGTTGTATTAACACTGACTGAACCAGAACAGTCTTTATCAAAATTACATAACATTTTAAATGAATTTAATAGGTTATCATATCTGCGAATAAATTATGCCAAGTCAGATATTATTTATAGGGGATTGAATAGAGTGATTATTTCAAAGCTAAAACATATATATCCATACAATTGGGACTCTGTATTTATTATCCATCTTGGAATAAAAATATATTTTTAGCTAAGGAAAATCATGAAAGAAAATCTGAAAATAATATCTAGTCAGATTAGAGTGAAATTTCTGGAATGGAGGGGGGTTAGTTTGTCATGGATGGCAAGGATTGCTATTATAAAAATGATTATTATCCCACAAATTTCATATGTGTTTAGGTCCATACCTGAAACAGTTCCAAAATATATTTTACAAGATCTCCAAAGAATGTTAGATCATTTTTTAACTAAATGGGAAGAAAGCTAGAATTAATCTTAATATAACATCAAAGAAATTCAAGAATGGAGGACTTGCCTATCCTAAAATTCTTGATATTCATGATAGCATTATTCTCTCACATATATTAAGCTGGAACATAGATAACATTAGAAAGATTTGGATAGATATTGAAGAGGTCCTGTTTGGCAATCAAAATATGAACATTCGAAATTTCTGAACATACCAAAAGGGATAAATTCTCTAATAAAATGTTGGTATCTTAACAGAATGAAGATGAACTTGTCAAGCTACCCTTCATTAGGAGCACCAATAGAACTGTTAAAATATGCAATGAAATCTTTAGATATATCTCTGTTGGCAAAGAATAAGGTTAATAGAATTGGCGACTTATACCAAAACTGCGCTATTTTAACTCAGGAAAAGTTATATAATAGATATAATATCAAGAAAATCTCGTGGCTAGAATATACAGTATATCATTAACAAGAGCCTTGAAACTTCTAGGATATAAGGCAGATAATCATAAAGATTTAACGGCAATAGAAAAATGAATTCAATTAGGCAATCACTCACATTTGATATCTAAATGCTCCAGGGCAAAGGAGACACTAGACCAACTTGAAAAATATAGCAGAATGGTTGCCTGGGCGAAAGATTTAGGGAAGAATTGGAAGGCTGAGGTTTGGTATAGGTCATTTCTTCTAGTAAAAAAATCAGTTAGCTATGTTTCATATTAAGAAATGTTTTTTTTTAAAACAGTGCAAAGGTGGTACTTGTTTCCAGAGAGGTTGAATACTTTCGATAAACACAAACAGCTCAGGTGTTGGAAAGGTTGTGGGAAGAAGGGTACACTGTTACATCAGTGGTGGGAGTGTAAGTTTATTAAGCCTTTCTGGAGACAATGTACTAAACAACTTTCAGAGATTTTGGGAAAGGATATCAATTTGGCACAATTTGAAGTGGCAATATTACATCTTAATCTTGAGACTATATTCCCACATAATAAACATGTAATTACTCATATCCTTTTAATAGCAAAATGGACTTTGATAAAACATTGGAATCTAGCGACGCTCCCTTCTTGGACTAATGCTCAATTTAAGATATCCAAAGATAGGGAACTAGAACGTAATTGGAATGAGGTAAATGTTAGAAATACATCTCTCATAAATAAATGGGTTCCCTGGGACGATTATGTTAAGAAATATGGTAAAGCATAACAAAAGAAACACTAATTAAAAGATCACTGAGGCTACCCTATTTTTTAGGAAAGGGGGAGGAATGGTGGAAATGCTTTCTTTCTCTTTTGAATTGTGGTAATTTTCTTCTGCTTTTTTCCCTCTCTGGAAACCAAGATGTAAATAGGGACTGTAAGGATGTATGTATCTTGTATGTATTGTTTTGATTTGTAAAATAAAAAAAAAATAAAAAAAATAAAAAAAATATTTTATTATGGAACACAAGAAAGTAGACTCAGGAAGCAATTTTGTGGTTTTGATGGGTACGAGACTATCTTTGGTATCATTTTACTCCCAAACTACTACTCCACATAAATCATTTATTGATCTACCCAAATATCTAAAGTCAGTGGATCTAAGGTGGATTGTGCTAGGGGGAGATCTTAACCTGGTCTTGGATCCTAATTTGGACAGATTGGGTCATGACAGGAGTGGCAAATACTCAAACAAACTGAAACAAATTAACTCGTTACTTAATGACCTGCACTTGTTAGATGCATGGAGACTGCTACACCAGGGTGAGAGGGGATATACCTTTTATTTTTCAGTACATGGCACGTATTCTTGAATAGATACTATTATGATAGATTCATCACTTTCAGATAATATACATAAGGCAGATATCCACCCGTGTCTGTGGTCCGACCATTGCCAGGTTAGTGTTTCAGTAGATATGGGCCAGAAAAGTAAACCTCCATACTTGGAGACTCAATGAAAAAATGTTATCAAACCCAAATGTTGCAGAACAAATAGCTGATGTTCTTGAGCTATTTTTCTCGACCAATATTAACCAGGAATCAAACATGGGATGGACCTGGGTGGCTCACAAGGCCTTTAACAGGGGCTCTCTTATAAAAATCACTTGTAGACTTGATAGATCTAGAAAGATTAAATCAACAAAGCCACTCCAAGCCCCTACATCAAAAAATAAATACAATTAGATTAGAGATAGATTTATTATTGTCTAATCAAGCTGAAAAGGTGATTAGATGGACAATTCGCAGGTTTTATGCCAAGGCTAATAAACCGGACAGCTTACTAGCCAGGAAACTCAGAAGCAAAATTTCTCAGTCAAAAATCTTTTGAATCAGAACTTCTGCGGGCGATATCACGGCCAGCCCTAATAATATACAAAAAACCTTCTTGGACTTTTTCCAAAAGATATATTCATCCTGTCCGCACCAGAATCAGCAGGAGCAACAGAGATTTGCCTTTCTTGGCTCATGTGATTTGCCCACTCTGTCATCGGAGGAAGTAGATCTCCTTAACTCTAAGGTTACGGAAACAGAGGTTAGGAAGACTATTAATAACTAGCGTATTGCCCGTCAAAAAATGACGGCAATGAGATGTGTATGTTTGGAAAGTTGTTTAGTTATTAATATACATATGGAATTGTAAGGTAGCTAATGTTGTTTTGTGTGTACTACTGAAATATATAATTCAAATTAATAAATGAATATACTTTACCTATTTTTATGCATTGTGTTGAAGAGCTGGCAATCTGTGTTGATGTTGCTGCAGCATTAGTGGTGTGGAGGTGCTGTGTAAGCGTGATGAACGTGTGCAGTGTAATAGTGTGCGTGCGCAAGCCGAAACCGTTAGCGTAGCTGTGTACCTCCGCATTATCGTAAAATGGCGGGTAATGTGTGGTATGCGTCTTAGCGGATCATCCGTACGTCGTTTAATGGCGGGTAATGTGTGGTATGCGTTTTAGCGGATTATCCGTACGTGTTTTCCGTGGTTATAGTGCTGTAGCCTCGTTTTCGTTTTGTTCTGCCGCCATTTTTTCTCTCGCTTTGAGAATTTTTTAGTGTGTAAACTGTTTTATTTTGAGCTAAATGAAGGTGTAACTTGTTTTTTTGAGGTCGTGGATGCTCCCTCTTGCTGTCGGTAAGCTTTTTATGAATGTGCTGTGTGTATTTATTGTGTTTTTGCTTTATTCCTGTCCGCGTGTTGCGTCTGATTTTTGCGATGTCGTAATGTGTGGTATGCATCTTAGCGGATTATCCGTAAGTGTTATCCGGGGTTAGAGTGCTGTAGTCTCATTTTCGTTTTGTTTGGCCGCCATTTTTTCTGTTGCTTCGAGAATTTTTTAGTGTCTATTATTTTGAGCTAAATGAAGGTGTAACTTGTTTTTTTGAGGTCGTGGATGCTCCCTCTTGCTGTCGGTAAGCTTTTTATGTATGTGCTGTGTGTATTTATTGTGTTTGTATTTTTTTTCATGTTCGCGAGTTGCGGACGTATTTCTTTGCTACGGTTTAACGGCTCGCCTCGCTACACGGCGCTCATTGCCAAAGTACTACAGTTTAACGGCGAGCCTCACCAAAGTGCTAGGGTTTAATGGCGAGCCTCGCTACACGAGGCTCGCCTGCAATGAGCGCCCGCGGCGCTTATTGCCAAAGTACTACAGTTTAACGGCTCGCCTCGCTGCGCGAGGCACGTTGGTCAATGAGCGCCTGCAGCGCTCATCGCTAAGCCTGCTAAATCGTACGGACCACGCAAACAGCGTTTAATAGCAGGACAATTATAATATGTGATTTGAAGGGTGGGAAGGCCCCGGGCCCGGATGGATTCACTAACTTATATTTTAAGAAATATATTGACATTTTCACCCCCCATTTAACAAATCTTTTTAATCACATTTTAGAAGGTCACCAAATGCCCCAAGAATTAAATCAGGCGGATATGATATTTTTCACCAAAGAAGGTAGGGACCCCCTATACGTTAAAAATATTCGTCCAATATCACTCCTATATGGAGATATTAACATTTTAGCAAAGCTGATGGCCAATAGAATCTCCCAATTCCTTATCAGACTCATTCATAAAGACCAAGTGGGCTTTGTCCCTTACAGACAAACTGGGGATAACATTATGCACACTTTTGAAAACATGGGCATCCGAAAAGCGTATCCCGACCTGCTTATTGGCCTTAGATATAGAAACGTCTTTTGATACTTTAGAATGGCCTTATATTAAAGCAGTATTACTCAAATGTTGCTTTGGGGGGAAATTTATGGACCAGATTAAGACCTACTATAGATCTCCCAAAGCAAGGTTGAAATTACCGGGTGAATCTATGGTGCAAATTGAGGTACAACGGTGTCCCCAATACACTTCGCCTTAGCAATAGAGCCACTTGCTCAGTCTATACGATCAAATCCAGATATCCATGGGATTCAGATCGGTAACCAACATTTTAAATGCAGTCTCTTTGCTGATGACTTTCCAGGTTCATTCATGAAACCTGCCACCTCAATTCCTGAGCTCCTACGAATTCATACATTTTAGACCTCTCGGGACTCCAAATAAATATTGCTAAGACAGAAGCATTAGGCATTGCACGTTCTCAACTAGAGATTCAATATCCTAAGCAAAACTTTAATTTGTCATGGCCTAAATCACATATTAAGTATTAAGGGGTTAATATAATCAGTAAATTTGCAGATCTATATGAAGCTAATAAAATAACTTTGAACAAAGATATGATGTTGGATTTGCAGAGGTGGTTGAAAGGGAGAATTTTTATGGTTAGGTAGGATAAATGCGGTTAAAATGAATATTCTCCCCCAGATTTTATACCTATTCCTCACACTTCTGATCCCAATTGTTTATAGAGATCTTGAGAGGTTTCAAAATCAATTTTTTAAATTTATATAGAACTACAAATCCTCAAGGATTTCAAAATCTAATATGTATAAACATAAAACAAAACGGGGACTCTTGGGTCCCAACTTTAAATTGTACTATAAAGCGGCACAGCTTTTGTTTATTCCCCTAGTACATTCCTCTTAACACCATCCACTGTGGGTCTTTATGGAAAATGTACAAATGTCCCCATACGCATGGTACAGAATTATCTGCCTTCCCAAGACAAGTAGTATCCTTGGAAAAATAAGGAACCCATGTATCAGGCACTCATTGGTGGTGTGGGCATGGGTGATCAAAAATTATCATTTAGCTCCAAAACTAGCTAGCATATCCCTTATTATACCCAACCCACTACTAACTATTCAGCTAACTTCTAATTTCTAGACACTGGTGGAATTCCCGGAATCTACTCACTTTGTGGCCTGGTATCATGATGGCGCAGTGGTCACCTTTGAATGTATGAGAGACAAATATAACCTGCCCTTGGCAGAGCATTACACCTACTGCAGACTCAGGCTATTTGTGTGCTCCACTATAAATTCATTCGGGTCCCCGAAATCCAATTGGCTCGCTAGACTTTTCAGGGATCTTCCACTGTCGAGCAATGTTAAAAGCTTATTATACAATACATTCAACGAGACCACTCAGTCACAAAAAACTAAATATATGCAATTATGGGACAGACATTCAATAAGAAAGCATAATGCAGACAGTTATTGTAGACCAGTGGGACACCATTTTAGCCAGAAGGATCTCTCCAACCAAAACGTTAAAGTCAAAATACTCAGAGGAAAATTTAAAAACATCCAAGAGAGAAAAGCATTTGAAATAAAGATGATCACATTCTTCAACACTAAAAATACAGGGATTAATATGGACTTGGGTTTTCTAACACATTATCACAATTTCATATGAATTTTTCTTATCTTCACATATAATAGTTTCCGTAGTGTGTAACGCTCCAGGGAGCGCATGGTCACTACAGAAACTATTGTACCAAATCAGTACAAGATGCGCATGTGCAGAGCGCAGCGTCAAGTGCGCATGCGCAGAGCGTGGCTAGGGTTACAGAGCTGCCAGCGCACACAGACAGCGAGAGAGAGGGCACAGACAGAGAGCACAGAGAGAGAGAGAGATCAATTGCACAGACAGAGAGAGCACAGAGAGAGAGCACAGACAATTCAAGATAACATTCTATAATACCGTCATTTATGAAGGGCAGGTTACTAGTTATACCATAACAGGCTTGTCACTCTTAGTGAGATGTTTGTCCAACAGGAAGGATATCACTGTGGACTACAGTGCTCTGTTTTTTTATGTATATGTTGATGTATATATGTACGTAGTATGTGTATATATGTTTCCTTTACAATGTTGTGTTTATTCCCTCTATATGTATTTACCTGATGATGTCAGATTCTGTCTCTGCATCTGATATTTTTATTTAAATTGAGGGTTCCATCTCATGTCAGTATTGCTTCAGACTTGATAAAGAGAGGTTGAACCTCTCGAAAGCTTGTCAATATAAATAAAACGTTTGTCCAATACAAAAGGTATCATAATATACTGCAATACTCATTAATCTATATATCTATATAGATTAATAATTACTAAATTACTATATATAAACACACGTACTTACACACCTACATATGTGTACACACATATATATATATATATATATATATATATATATATGTAAAGTAGTAAGTGCACAGCTGTCCCCTCAAAATAACTCAACACACAGCCATTAATGTCTAAACAGTTGGGAACAAAAGTGAGTACACCCCAGTCTCCGAAGGGAGGTGATCATGCTCAGCTTTAGTATGTCACAGTACATGTTGGCATTCATGGTTCCCTCAATGAACTGTAGCTCTCCAGTGCCGGCAACACTCATGCAGGCCCAGACCAAACATAGAGTGTCATTTCTTCACTGTTGTCACATGAAAAGATATAATAAAATATTTACAAAAAAGTGAGGGGTGTACTCACTTTTGTGAGATACTGTATATATATATACACACTTTCATAGTAATTGAAGAGTGAAGCAGCCGTGAATGTCCAGTAATCTAGTAATTTAGTAATCCATATATATATAGATTATTAATGAGTATTGTAATATAAATTGATACCTTTTGTATTGGAAAAACGTCTTATTTATAATAACGAGCTTTCAAGAGGCTCAATCTCTCTTTATCAAGTCTGAAGCAATACTAACATGAGATGGAACCCTCAGTTTGAATAAAAACAGCAGATGCAGAGAGAGTGGAAACAGCATCTGACATCATCAGGTAAATACATACATGGGGAATAAACACAACATAAATAATATAAACAAAAACGCTCTCTGCATCTGCTGTTTTTATTCAAACTGAGGGTTCCATCTCATGTTAGTATTGCTTCAGACTTGATAAAGAGAGGTTGAGCCTCTCGAAAGCTTTTCAATATAAATAAAACGTTTGTCTAATAAAAAAGGTATCATAATATACTGCAATACTCATTAATCTATATATCTAATAATGACTAAATTACTATATATACTGTATATATATATATATATATATATATACACATACACACAAACATTATATATATATTATATACACACAAATATATATATATATATATATATATATATATATATATATTTATACAGTATCTCACATTTTTGTAAATATTTTATTATATATTTATATGTGTCAACACTGAAGAAATTACACTCTGCTATAATGTAAAGTAGTAAGTTTACAACTGTCCCCTCAAAATAACTCAACACACAGCAATTAATGTCTAAACCATTGGCAACAAAAGTGAATACATTCCTAAGTGGAAATGTCCAAATTGGGCCCAAAGTGTCAATATTTTGTGTGGCCACCATTATTTTCCAGCACTGCCTTAACCCTCATAGGCATGGAGTTCACCAGAGTTTCACGGGTTGCCACTGGAGTCCTCTTCCACTCCTCCATGATGACATCACAGAGCTGATGGATGTTAGAGACCTTAAACTCCTCACCTTCCATTTGATGATGCCCCACAAATGCTCAATGGGGTTTAGGTCTAAAGACATGCTTGGCCAGTCCTTCACCTTTACCTTCAACATCTTTAGCAAGGCAGTGGTCGTCTTGGAGGTGTGTTTGGGGTCGTTATCATGTTGGAATACTGCCCTGCGGGCCAGTCTCCAGAGGGAGGGGATCATGCACTGCTTCAGTATCTCACAGTACATGTTGGCATTCATGGTTCCCTCAATGAACTGTAGCTCTCCAGTGCCGGCAACACTCATGCAGAAAAGGCAGAAGGAGGCCGCAGAGGTCCGCAAGGACTGAGGGAGCCACAAGGAACCATGGGAAGCCACAGGGGCCGTTGTGGGAGCTGCAGAGGTCCACAGGAGGCTGAGGGGGGACACAGGTGGCCGCGGGGCCACAGAAGGCTGAGAGTGCTGCGGGGGGCTACAAGGCATGCATGGGGCACTGGGTCCTCTGGGGCCACATTGGGCCATAAGGGGCCACAGGGGACACATGGGAGGTCTGAGGAGGCCAAAAGAGGCCACAGGGACTCTAGGAGGGGCACATAAGACCCACAGAATCCACAGGGGATCCGTGGAGGCCATAGCGGGCCACAGAGGATCCACTTGGTGCCACAGGGGGCTCAAGAGGGCACCAAGGACCAATGCTCAGTGTCTGCAGCACTTCTCTGTCAGTTACTCCACTGGCTTCACATTGTCTCCAAAATAAACATTTAAATCATGACCCTAACTTAGTGATCAACTATAATGCACCCTCTTTCTTCACTTCTTTGTCAGTGGAAAAAAACGTCAGTCTATAATTTTAATGGTAGGTGTATTTTAACAGTGAGAGACAGAATACACCCCCCCCCCCCCCCCACACACACACACAAGAAAAAACACATGTCAAAAGAGTTATGAATTGATTTGCAGGTCAGTGAGGGAAATAAGTGTTTGATCCCCTATTAATCAGCAAGATTTCTGGCACCCAGGTGTCTTTTATACAGGTAATGAGCTGAGATTAGGAGCACTCTCTTAAAGGGTGTGCTTCTAATCTCAGCTTGTTGCCTGTATAAAAGACACCTGTCCGCAGAAGCAATCAATCAGATGCCAAACTGTCCACCATGGCCATTACCAAGGATGTCAGGGACAAGATTGTAGACCTACAGAAGGCTAGAATGGGCTACAAGACCATCTGTAAACAGAGGCTACAAGACCATCACAAAACAGCTTGGTGAGAAGGTGACAACAGTTGGTGCGATTATTTGCAAATGGAAGAAACACAAAATAACTTCCAGTCTCCCTCGGTCTGGGGCTCCATGCAAGATCTCACCTCGTGGAGTTTCAATGATCATGAGAACGTTGAGGAATCAGCTCAGAACTACATGGGAGGATCTTGTTAATGATCTCAAGGCATCTGGGACCATAGTCACCAAGAAAACAATTGGTAACACACTATGCCGTGAAGGACTGAAATCCTGCAGCTCCCGTAAGGTCCCCCTGCTCAAGAAAGCACATGTACAGGCCCGTCTGAAGTGTGCCAGTGAATATCTAAATGATTCAGAAGAGAATTTGGTGAAAGTGTTGTGGTCAGATGAGATCAAAATTGAGCTAAGTGGCTTAAACGCAAATCGCCGTTTATGGAGGAAAAGGAATGCTGCCTATACCCCCAAGAACACCATCCCCACCATCAAACATGGAGGTGGAAACATTATGCTTTGTGGGTGTTTTTCTGCTAAGGGGACAGGGCAACTGCACCGCATCAAAGGGACGATGTACGGGGCTATGTACTGTCAAATCTTGGGTGAGAACCTCCTTCCCTCAGCCAGGGCATTGAAAATGGGTCGTGTATAGGTATTCTGGCATGACAATGACACAAAACACACAGCAAAGGCAACAAAGGAGTGGCTCAAGAAGAAGCACATTAATGTCATGGAGTGGCCTAACCAGTCTCCAGACCTTAATCCCATCGAAAATCTGTGGAGGGAGCTGAAGGTCTGAGTTGCCAAACATCAGCCTCGAAACCTTAAGGACTTGGAGAGGATCTGCAAAGAGGAGTGGGACAAAATCCCTCCTGAGATGTGTGCAAACCTGGTGGCCAACTACAAGAAACGTCTGACCTCTGTGATTGCCAACAAGGGTTTTGCCACCAAGTACTATGTCAAAGAAGTCAAATACTTATTTCACTCATTGACCTGCAAATCAATTTATACTATATATTGATTTTTTTATATATATATTTTTTTGACATGCGTTTTTCTTGGGGGGGGGGGGGGGGGGAGGTTGTTATTCTGTCTCTCCCTATTAAAATACACTTACCAATAAAATTATCATAAGTGATCAATTCTTTGTTAGTGGATAAACGTTCAAAATCAGCAGGGGATCAAATACTTTTTTCCCTCACTGTATATCTCTGCCCTCTCCACTCTGCTAATGACCTTCTTCTCTCCTCTCTTATCACCTCCTCTCTTTCCAGCCTCAGGACTTTTCTCATGCTGCCCCTATTTTTTCGAACGCCTTGCCTCGCTCCACTAGACTATCGTCCTGTCCCAAATCCTTTAAAACCCCATTAAAAACGCATCTGTTTAAAGAAGCCGATCATCTTTAGCATTACCATGCACAATGCATTTATCACTCTCCTGTACCTCATCCATACCCTTTAGACTGTAAGTTTGCTAGTTTTCAATCTTATTAGGTGTTTTAGGGAAAGCACAATGTATGTTTCACTGAAAGCTCAATATCAGGACCCTCCATTCTTTTGCATTGTATTAAATAGTTTTTGCTTTCTACTTAACCCCTGTATAGTGCTATTTAATATGTTTGCGCGTTACAAATAAAGTATAATAATAATAATAATAATAATAATAAATAAAAAAGCCTTAACCAGTAATCATATTTGCTGTATTCTTACTTTTGGTGATAATTGGGAAGCAATTACATTTGCCCTCCAAACACTGGCATTTATTAAGATCTGGTGAAGATATAAAACATACTTTCATCTCTAATGTCTCTATTACAATCAGCAAAGAATTTGAGAGATATTCCTCCTTAAACAACTCTCCATACCTCAAGGAAAAAGCAATATAAACATTTTTTAAATATATTGCACACTTAAGAATTCAGGATCCAAGATCTACAGTACTCCCCCCACATTCGCAGGTTTCACATTCGCAGATCTCACATTCGCGGATTGGTTTTCCTCTCCCATTAACATGTGAGAGGCCTCCGCTGAGGGGCGGGGGAGTGCTGCTTAGACCCTAGAGGAGGGCCTGAATGCTGCATTAGCCCTGCTGGGTGATTTACTCTCGACCCCTCGCACCCTTCCTGCAGGCCAGCTTATGGGTAACTAAGCAGTTACCCAGGTTTTACTTATTCGCAGATTTTGTGCATTAGCAGGGTACCCGGGAACGAAAACCCCCGCGAATGCAGAGGGAAGAGGGACTGCTGTATATATCAATATAGCTATAAATCTTTTAGTGACGTTGCACTAAATTAATCACCCATATTTGGTAATATAAAGTGAGGATCAAGCTATCTATAGATTATTTATTGCTTCTTAAGAAAAAACATGTTTTTGCCCCAAAAATAAAATAATAAAAATAATGGAATTGGTATTGACTTAAAATACTGTACAATTATTTTATGAAAATAGGATTTATGAAAATGTATAAAGATATGCTCTTTTTGAAAGGAATTCAAAAGATGTATGGAAAATAAATACACATTGATGAAATATATACAAGCCATCTGCTATGATTAACTCTTAATATTATTGTTGAATCCACCTTTGTATATATAAGTAATGCACATGTATAATGAGACATGGTATATTCATATAAGAGGTACCTATCAGAACAAATATACAGTTATTACCCCTTATGTTTGGGAAATGAAAAGCCAGACAGCACATATAAATACCGTACATTATGGGGAAACTTATGTGGGGAATGTCCCACGGAGACGTTAACCCAGAATAAGTATACATACACGATATGTACACCAACAAGAGTGGAAGATACATGCAGATATTTATCAAAGAGAAATAAGGATAGAGCTATCCTTCAGGGGTCATAGTGACATTCCCCTCTCCAGTTAATATATATTCTACGTATGTAGCTAGATTTTTTAGCGTAGTGTGGTTGTTATGTATATTATGTAAAATAAAGATATTATTGGTTGGATGTTTCCAAAGTAATTAAAGCTGCCATAATTATTCAGGAAAATTGGAAGTGTTATCCAGGAAAACTGGAAATGTTGTTAAGAGTGACTTAATTTCCTTTTTCTTTGATTAATATTGGCAGCATTAAAGGGATATGTACGTTTCCTGGATTTCAAATGATCCTAATAAAAAACTACTGATTAGTAGAAAAATATGTATTATATTGAAAAGTTACATATTTCTATGCTAGATACTGATATCTGGATGTGCACACCCCTAGGAAGCTTACATAAAGTGTACCCTGCAGGGTACAGTTTGTGACCTCTAAAGGAAATTATGGTTGGTGGGATCACAGCTGATATTGCCCATAAGGAGACAGGTAGAGAAAAAAACAGACAGCAACTGCTAGATTGTGATACAAATGTTTCAGTCTTTACTTCCTCCTGATTGGCCAAAACTATTTTTCAAATTGTATACCAGTTCAGCCTGGGTTTGTAGCGTGTTAACCCTAAGATTCTACTAAAAGATATTTTGCTAATTTCAAAGTAAGTGTTTAAATGCTTATTTTGGTATTTTTTCGTGCAAAGAAAAAATGTTTTCATACACTACTAATTCTCCTATATCAGATGCTCTCATAATCCAGCTCACTTACATATCCCTTTAACCGTCCTTCACTTGTGCTTTCTTCCCTTTTATAGGCTGGGTTCAGTTTTTTTCCCTGTCATGAATTGCGAGAGAAGGAGCTTCCAAGTAAGTAATGCTAGGAAAATGAGATTACCTAATTATAGAAGTCAGTGAAGGACAACTTCACATGGGTCTTGCTAACTTTTATCTAAAAAAAAGAAAAGAAAGAAAGAGCGAGCAGGATGGTCTATACTAGTAATCTATCCTAGTAACCCCTCACTAGATACTCCAAACACTATGGTCATGCAAAAATATATAGCTAAGCATAATTGGTTGTGTGTTGATGTACATATACAAGGTGCCGAGTATATGTACAGAAAATACTGGTAATCCATACAGACATTGATGTGCGTATGGACATTACTCTGCAGTACTACTCTAGCAACCGCCGTGTCGTCCCCTACAAAAGTGCGGTCTTGCTGATCTGAACACTAGGATTTATTCTGTGCCTTTTTTGTAGTTTTTCTTTTAATTATTATGCTTTATCTATTTGCCTGGAAAGTGAATTTTCCATAATAATAATGTTTATAATTCAAACACTTACCTTGTTTTTAGAATGGGTAATTTACTACTTACTTTTCACTGAATTCATTTTTTTTTTACCAAAAAGGAGATGCTTAAGTAACTACTATATTAATATTTTTAAAATACATAGTTTGCAAAATTACATCTGATAACTGTTTTATGAAGTAAAACTCTATTCCCTTTTGGCTTCTACTGCCCTACATTTTCAGGGTGAGGAGACTTTGAATACACAGGAAGCTTCTATATGAACAATAGGAATGTGGCTTTTACGATTAACTTCCTTTCATTTCGACTGACAATAGCTCAGTGGTTTACAAGGGCACACTTTCACAAGAAAGCAACAGGTAGATTCAACTTATGAAAGAAAATGGAACTCCACACTAAAGAATAAATGCGTGGAGACTTTGAATGCAGTGGAAGCGCTACATGCGCAGCGGGATTGTGGCCGCTAAAGCTGCCAGTGTTTCCACTGTTTTCCTGTTCTCTGATAAGTGATTGGCCATAAAAACAACATGGTGCTCAACCATGAACTGGTAATGAACTGCAGACATCCCCATTACAGAATTTAAATAATAAATATAAATGGGATGGGAATTTTTTACAAATGTGTTGGGTAACCTGCTATAATGTTTAGAGCATAGGGCTCCATTTACAAACCTTCACTGATATGGATGTGTAAGTTTCCTGGGTTTCAAATGATTCCTAATAAACAGCTACTGATTAGTAGAAAAATATGTATTATATTTAAAAGTTGAATGTACTTACATATTTATATGCTAGATACTGATATCTGGATGTGCACATCCCTAGGAAGTTACATAAAGTGTACCCTGCAGGGTACAGCGTGCGACCTCTAAAGAAAATGATGGTTGCTGGGGTCACAGGCAGAGAAAAAAAAAAAAGATTGTGATACAAATGTTTCAGTTTTTACTTCCTCCTGATTGGCCATTTTTTTTTAAATTGTATACCAATTTAGCCTGGGTTTGGAGGGTGTTAACCCTAAGTTTCATCAGACAGAAATTAAATGATATGTTGCTAACTTCAAGGTAAGTGTTTAAATGCTTATTTTGGTATTTTTTCATGCAAATTTTTTTTTTCATACACATTATCAAGTATACACTTTTGGTTTGCAACAAAGAAAAACCTTTTCAATGTAACTAACTTGTGTGTGCCAATTGTACTCTTAATTTGCTACTAATCTTCAAAGGGCTATGGAAGCTTTCTGAATTTACTCAGGGCCTCATTCTATTATCGGCCGCAGCTGCTGCGGGGCCGCAAGGACCGGCCGCAAGCTTTCCGGCTATTCTATTCCCCTCCGGCCGGGGGTTCCGGCAGGCTTGCGGCCGGCACCTTGTTATCTCTTGCGGCCGATCGCGCCGGAGGAAAGCCTTTGATCTAAAACGGCCGCAAGGAAATCGGCCGTAAGAAAAGCCTGGTTGCTATTCTATTGCTCCGGGAACCCTCTCTGCAAGGCTAAAAACGAGCCGCAGCTTACTTGCAGCAAACAGGTCCTGCTAGCACCAATTAAGCACATAAAATAGCTCAAATAAAGCCATCCTGCACTTTGCGGAGTCTATAAAGTGATATTCGGTGTTAGCAAAAATAGCACATAATTATCCTATACTCAAATCCGTAAAATATTTATTTTTTTATATACGTAAAATATACATGTAAAAAGTCCAGAGTGCTTGGAGCACCTCAGACCCGCCCACGCCGCAGCCGGAAAATAAACAGTTAATTTGAACTCGGGGTTGGGCTGATGTGCAAGCTTGAGAGTGGGTTACTTTTAATCCTCATGTCCCCCAATATGATCCCTAGCATTTACAGAGCTGTACAGTGCAGGCTTGAATTTATTTTTGAGTTTTTAGATTTCTGAGCTTACGGCCGGTTCCAAGATATGCGGCCGGCCGTAAAAGGAGATCCTTGCGGGGCCGTATAATAGAATCGCGAGTTAACAGAACCCCCGCAAGGAATCGCAGCCTTACGGACGATTTACGGCCGATAATAGAATGAGGCCCTCAGTATTTAATATACCTACGTATCTATTTTTATGCACTTTATTTTATTAAGAAGTGCTTATGTTTTTACGGTCTAAAATCAAAGAAATATTACCTGCTTGGGTCTGCCCTCTGCAACTAACAAAGACACATACTCAGTGGTACTGACTGTATCGCAGCATCTCATACTAACCAATCAGTGACCACAGCCCTACAGAGTCTGTATCTGTATGAACTGCAGAGGGCAGATGTATACAGGGACTATTTATTGATTTTCGGCAGTAAATACAGAGCTTATAAGCACTTCTTAATAAAAATCAAGGACATAAAAGTAAATAGATACACAGGTCCAAGGACCTTCCATATTATTGTGAGCATCATGGAGATGTATTGCCTGCAAAGCTATAGCTCTTATCCTTTTTGCAGTATAAGCAGCCTTGGATATAACCCTGCAATAGAACGTGTTTCCATAATGATAACTAACAGTAGCACTGTGTTTTTGCAACAAAGAAAAAAATGCTTTCAGTGCCCCTTCAATGATTCTACATGAACATTATAGTGAACATAGTTTTTTTCCACAAAAGTAAATATTTATGTAACTTGGAACCATCTGATTCTAAATTCTCTTTCAAGAGTTGCCATAGAAACGCACCTCTACCTGTTATGCGCAGCAGCTAAATCATGTGTACGGGATCGGTTCAACCTGCAATTGCAGTTTAGGATGGGTAATACCATTATATCCACTAGAGGGTGGGTGCCGCCATAGGAAGATACTGTGTATGTACAATAATACACTTCAAACAGATCTCTCCCCTCAGTTTATCACATATATAGTTGTGAGCGTACGAGTCGTTGCTCACGCTTGCGGGCTCGCGTAGCGAGCCCGCAAGAACTGCGTCCCTCGCGAAGCGAGGGACGCAGTTCACCGCAAATGCGGGTCCTCGCGAAGCGAGGGCCCGCATTTGCGGTTGTGGAGGCTCAACGTCGGCTGTGTTAACACACACATACACACACACGACTGTTTTTAACAGAATAAACCCAACCGCCCAGCCAACAAAAACCCAACAACGTCCCCGCAAATGCGGATCCTCGCGAAGCGAGGGTCCGCATTTGCGGTGGTGGGAGCATCCCAACATCGGCTGTGTTAACACACATACACACACACACAACTTCATAACAAAAAAAAACTCAAAGTCGCCTCACACCCGCTTACACCCAGACACACAGACGCAAGACTTAACAAAAAAACAGTAAAAAAGGCCCTTCACACGCTCTTAACACACATACGCACGACTTAGAAACAAATACACTGCGTCGTACACGTAAAAGCTAATTGCGTATATCGCAAAAAAATACGGCAACATCGCAACAAAATACGGCCGCATCGGAAAAAAATACGGCCGCGAAAGACCCATTCCAACCGCCGCGCATCAAAACATCACAAACACAAGAAATAAACACAACAAACACATAAAAAGCTTACTTACAGCACGGGGGGGCATCCGGCACCTCCAAAAGTTCATTTACACGTCCATTTAAGTCAAAACAAAGAGTTTAAACGACCGAAAATCGGCTAAGCGAGAGAAAAAATGGCCGCCGAACAAAACGAAAACGAGGCTCCAGACGTAACTACACTACACTTACTCGCAATAATGAAACACATACTATGCGGAATGGATCACACTCATATTAAACACCATTTTAACCACTACTACGCACAAAATGGTGGATGGAACGCAAATTGTAAGCTGGAACGCAAATAGCGCATGCGTATTACGTTCTAACGGTCTAACTTTCCAGAATGTTCTACAAGTTTATAAATACTGCCTATTTGACAGAGAAAAATACATTTCTCCTCAGGTGATGAACACAGTGACTTCTGAGATAACTGCTGCTAAAACTTGAGAAGATAATTCTTTCCTAATTTACTACTTTACATTCTGCAAATTACAACTGAGAGGTAAGCTATAATATATTACTTATTTTCAAGACAGGACATCAAAAAAAAAAATTAAAGAAGACAAAGAGGTTTATGTATACTGACATGTGACACGCACATATATGCGTATAATGTATACTGACAAGTGACACGCACATATATGCGTATAATGTATACTGACATGTGACACTGACATGTGACACGCACATATATGCGTATAATGTATACTGACAAGTGACACGCACATTTATGCGTATAATGTATAGTGACATGTGACACGCACATTTATGCGTATAATGTATACTGACAAGTGACACGCACATTTATGCGTATAATGTATACTGACAAGTGACACGCACATTTATGCGTATAATGTATACTGACAAGTGACACGCACATTTATGCGTATAATGTATAGTGACATGTGACACGCACATTTATGCGTATAATGTATAGTGACATGTCACATGCACATTTATGTGTATTGCCCCTGCAACAAACTAATTAAACAACTACATTTAAATTACATTACAAAAAAATAAGTTGGGACTATTAAAATACTATTAAAATATGAGTCATGTATACTGATATGTGACACGCACATATATGTGTATCATCTATAGTCACATGTCACACACACATTTATGTATGTTGGCCAAAAATAAAAATAAGGTTAATTTAACAATTAAAATATGATTCATGTATAGTCATATGTCACACGCACACAAAAAAATTACTTTCAACTATGGAAATGTGCTTCATGTATGTGACATATGTGTGTAGACCCCACCAAAAAATAATGTTAATTCAAATTAATTACAGAAGTATATTTCAATGAAATTAATTTACTGCAATTTAATAGATCACCTAAAACTCAATCTTTCTACTTTTTTAAATATTCAAACAGACTCTGCATCAACAGCGTCTCTCAACAATTTGCACTGTGCACTGTGAAGCACAATCCCTTTTAAAGAACACCAACAAAGAAGAAGAGGTAAGATACAAAAATACTTTAAATGCTGAAAAGGCCATGGTTTGATAAATACAAATAAAAAATTCTATAATTCACTATTTCACTTTATTTTTCAAACAGACACTACAAGAAGACCGGCGGATTAAGATTGGCAGGAGGGGACCCTCTGTCATTCCACACTTCAATCAAGGTAAAGTATTAAGTATAAAAAAGAACCGAACCATGAGCCTTATTCAATTGTGAGTTGGCTAATTGAATAGGGCTTTATATAAGCACATAATAGGTCTTCACTAACTAAAAACTTCTGTCAAAAAATATTTTATGTGCTTATATAGAGCCCTATTCAATTGGTCAAAACGCAATTGATTCAGGACCTAAATATGTTTAATGGCCGAGGGCCTCATTCAAATGTGATTTGCCCATTTCAATAGGGCTCTATATAAGCACATTTGGCTCAATTTAACTAAAAACTTCTGTTCAAAAATATGCTCTGTGCTTATATAGAGCCCTATTGAAAAACCAAATTCAATGAGGCCCTGACAATATAACAAATCCAGCAAACAAAGGCCCTCATTCAATTGATATTTTGGACAATTCAATAGGGCTCCAAATAAGCACATTTAGAACCCTATTGAATTGGCCAAACTGCAATTGAATGAGGGCCAAAGTATGCAACATATGGTACACACAAACTGGTACACACAAAACAGGATTGTAACAAACACATAGCAAACTAAATTCATATTCTTTTTGTTTACCAACCTATAACCATTAGAAAAAACACTACATAAGTATAACAAAAGTGGTGCCCATCAATAGGATTGTACGAAAACTCACACAAACACATAGCAAAATACATTTAAATTCTTATTTTAATGTTTAACAACCTATAAGCCTTAGAAAGAAGCCTAAATAAGCATACCAACATTGGTGCCCACCAAACAGGATTGTATGAAAACTCACACTAACACATATCAAACTACATTTAGATTCTTATTTAATGTTTAACAACCTATAAGCCTTAGAAAGAAGCCTAAATAAGCATACCAACATTGGTGCCCACCAAACAGGATTGTATGAAAACTCACACAAACACATAGCAAACTACATTTATATTCTTAATTTTATGATTAACAACCTATAAGCCTTAGAAAGAAGCCTAAATAAGCATACCAACATTGGTGCCCACCAAACAGGATTGTATGAAAACTCACACAAACACATAGCAAACTACATTTATATTCTTAATTTTATGTTTAACAACCTATAAGCCTTAGAAAGAAGCCTAAATAAGCATACCAACATTGGTGCCCACCAAACAGGATTGTATGAAAACTCACACAAACACATAGCAAACTACATTTAGATTCTTATTTTATGTTTAACAACCTATTAGCATTACAAAACTACATTAATAAGCATACCAACAGTGGTGCGCATCAAACAGGATTGTATGAAAACTCACACAAACACATAGCAAACTACATTTAGATTCTTATTTAATGTTTAACAACCTATAAGCCTTAGAAAGAAGCCTAAATAAGCATACCAACAGTGGTGCGCACCAAACAGGATTGTATGAAAACTCACACAAACACATAGCAAACTACATTTACATTCTTATTTTATGCTTAACAACCTATTAGCATTACAAAACAACATTAATAAGCATACCATCAGCGGTGCGCATCAAAGAGGATTGTATGAAAACTCACACAAACACATAGCAAACTACATTTACATTCTTATTTTATGTTTAACAACCTATAAGCATTACAAAACAACATTAATAAGCATACCATCAGCGGTGCGCATCAAATAGGATTGTATGAAAACTCACACAAACACATAGCAAACTACATTTACATTCTTATTTTATGTTTAACAACCTATAAGCCTTAGAAAGAAGCCTAAATAAGCATACCAACAGTGGTGCGCACCAAACAGGATTGTATGAAAACTCACACAAACACATACCAAAGTACATTTAGATACTTATTTTATGTTTAACAATCTATAAGCCTTAGAAAAAGGCCTAAATAAGCATACCAAAAGTGGTGGACACCAAACGGGATTGTAGAAAAACAAAGAAATAATGTCATTTTTTAGTTCATACAAATACATTAAAATAATATTACATTTTCATTTTTATTTTATATCAGATACTGCGTCAAGAACATCGGAACAGGAGTTTCAACTGAGGACCACACCAGCGGACGAGGACTTTCAACAGAGGACCAGACCATTGGACGAGGACTTTCAACAGAGGACTGCACCATCGGACGAGGACTTTCAACAGAGGACCAGACGATTGGACGAGGACTTTCAACACAGGACCAGACCATCAGACGAAGGCTTTCAACACAGGACCAACAAAGATTCTGCTTCAAATCAAACTTCAACCAAGGTACAGTATAACAAGTAAAAAAAGAGAAAAATTAATTAATATTCTTTAATGTTTAACCACCTATAAGCCTTAGAAAATAGCCTACAGAAGCATACCAAAATTGTGGCGCACCAAAAAGGATTGTAGAAAAACACAGAAATAATGCCATTTTTTCATTAATACAAAGACATTCAAATAACATAACATTTTCATTTTTATTTTATAACAGATACTGCGTCAAGGACATCGGAACAGGAGTTGGAACTGAGGACCACACCAGAGGACTAGGACTTTCAACAGAGGACTACACCATCGGACGAGGACTTTCAACACAGGACCAGACCATCGGACGAAGGCTTTCAACACAGGACCAACAAAGAATTTTGCTTGAAATCAAACTTCAACCTAGGTACAGTATAAAAAGTAATATCTATCATTTATCTCTTATTTGTCTTTTAGGGCCAATAATCTTTAACAATAAATACAAACTTCAATGTAAACTTAAAAAATAAATTGGCATAGTCCAAAAAAGTCTAAAAACACAGAATCTATATGTCATTGTAACATTCCAGTCCTAAACCCTAATTTAATTGCCATTTGACAAATTGAATAGTGCTGTAAATAAGGACATAACATCTTTTTTAAAATACCTTTTTAGTTACTGAAACACTTCCTTTTGGATACATGTTTAATAAATAAAAATGTCTTTAAATAATTATCTCATGCCCTTATTTAGACTTTTATTCAATTGACCGCATTGAAATTGATTAACTATAAAATGTTAACACACTATTGATAACTATATGTCATGAAAAACAACTTAACATCTCAAAATAAACTAATGGTACATTATTTTATTTTTACAGATTAACATGGCTGATAATGAGAGTAAACAAGAAAAGAAAAGACGCCAAGCTAGAGAACGACGACAGAGAGCAGACAGCCAGCAGACACCGGAGAAGAAGGAAATTCGACGAGAAAAAGAACGCAAAAGAATTGCAAGCAAAAGACTGTCACTTGCAGAAATTAAAGATATGTCAAAAAAAACAACAAAGAAAATAAAGCATTTACAACCTGTTGCTCAAACATCAGATGACATTTTACCAGAAAAAAGACAAGAGATACCAAAAAAAGCAACAAAGAAAACAAAGCATTTAGAACCGTTTCATGAAACATTAGATGACATTTTACCTCAAACAATACAACATATACCAAGAAAAGCAACGAAAAAAACAAAACATTTAGAACCTGTTGTTGAAACATTATATGACATTTCACCTGATGAATATGAAAGGCAAAATCCTATATGCTTTGCAAATTGTCCTCTACTCAAGTCTTTAGCAGTAGAGGTTCATAGTTGTGGGGACATGACTACTCAATGTCAGTTTTGTGAGGCTTATTATTTTAAACAGGAGAGACCCAGAGATGGACAATTTATTAGTTGTTGTCAAAAAGGCAAGTTCAAACTTCCAGAAAGGAAAGAATTTCCAATTTATTTACAAAATATTATGACTGAACCTACTTTTCCAAACTACAAAAATTTTAAGACAAACATAAGATCCTACAATAGTGCCATATCCTTTGCATCCATGGGGGCAACATTAGCTGCTAATGTACCAGGACATGGTCCTTACTGTTTTAAAGTCCAAGGACAAATTTATCATCGCACTTCCCATTTACATCCAGAGGAAGGAAATAAAAGAAAATTCGCTCAACTATATGTCCTAGATACAATGGAAGCTGTTGACCAACGTATGCAGATGGAAGAAAATAAAAAATGCTTACCCAGTGTTTTCATAGAGCTAAATAACATTATGGACAACAATCCCTACAGTAAAGCTTATAAAAAATTGGCAGAAGTAGAAAATGAACAACTACTTCATTCACAAACACATCAATTACCAATGCCGAAGGTTAATATGGTGCTTAAAAGAGACAGACATACTGATAAACGTCGTTATAACTTGCCAACAACAAATGAGGTTGCAATGGTGTTTCACAATGATGAAGGAGAACCACCATTTCAAAGAGACATTCGAATATATCCTAGAAATGAGGACCAACCGTTTATTAATATGAGTATCTTAAGTCCAAATTTAGATCCAATGACATATCCCATCTTTTTCCCACACGGAGAAGCAGGTTGGCAACCAAAATTAACTCTTCCCAGTTACCCAAATGCTAAAGCCAGAATCCGAAATAATGTTTCTATGCTTGAATTTAAAGTAGCTCAAATTGCCATTCGCAATGTATTTAATCCAATTTTATGTGGTGGGAAACTAACACAACAATGGATTATTGATTCATATTTGCAAGTTGAGGCAAATAATTTAAACTTTATCAAATATCAACAAGATAAACTCTGTGTAGAACAATATTCTGGACTCATGGACTATGTTGCTGACGTGGCTACAAGCAGAGACATGACAGCTGGCAAAGCCATCATTTTACCATCTTCCTTTCAAGGATCTCCTCGGAATATGAGAGAAAGATACAATGATGCTATGGCTATTGTGACAAAATTTGGCAAACCCGATTTATTTGTGACATTTACATGTAATCCACAATGGCCAGAAATTACACTAAATCTACTTCTTGGACAAACTGCTTCAGATCGACCAGATTTAGTAGCCAGAGTTTTTAAGATTAAATTAAATGAATTAATACGTGACTTCACTATAAATCAGTTATTTGGCAAATGTCTTGCTTATGTATATACCATTGAATTTCAAAAAAGAGGTCTTCCACATGCACATCTTCTAATAATACTTCAAGAAAAAGATAAATTAGATACTTCAGACAAAGTGGATGCAGTCATTGTTGCTGAACTACCAGATCCAGAACTATATGGTAGACTATATGAGATTGTTACTCATCGCATGATTCATGGACCCTGTGGTGACCTTAATCCACAATCACCATGTATGGAAAATAATAAATGTTCCAAAGAATTTCCAAAAGATTATAGAGACAAAACCTATGCCAATTGTGATGGATATCCACTTTATAAAAGAAGAGAAGGAGATAGTGCCATTATTCGTGGAAAAAAAGTGGACAATAGATATGTAGTACCCTACAATCCACATTTACTCATGAAGTACAACGCCCACATCAACGTAGAAGCCTGCACTTCCATCAAATCCATTAAATATGTCTACAAATATATTTACAAAGGTTACGATGCAGCTACTGTAGTCGTCAAAAGTGCAGACAACCCTGAAAGTAGTGAGTTAGTACATGATGAACTTGCATCTCATGTAGATGCTCGCTATGTCAGTGCGCCAGAAGCTATGTGGCGGCTTTTAAAATTTGAAATGCATGATAGATCACATGCAGTATATAGGTTAGCAGTACATTTGCCACAACGACATTTAGTCTATTTCCATGCTGGAAATGAAATGAATGCATTGGCCCAAAGTGAAGATCGTCACACTACACTAACTGCATGGTTTGCATTAAATTCCACTGATGCTGAAGCAACACAATACTTATATATTGAAATTCCATATCACTATGTTTTTGTGAATGGATTATGGAGACCAAGAAAAACCAGAGGCAATAAAATTATTCCAAGAATTTACACAGTCAGTCCAAGAGATGTGGAACGTTTTTGCTTACGGATATTACTTTTAAATGTTCCTGGAGCACAAAGTTTTGAACACTTAAGAACTGTTAATGACATTGTATATGAATCCTTCCATTTAGCTGCAAGACATAGAAACTTACTCGCTGATGATACAGAGTGGGAAAGATGTTTAGAAGAAGCAGCACAATGTCAAATGCCACGACAGATGAGAGAACAATTTGCTTTTATTTGTATCTTCTCAAATGCTCCAAATGCATTAGCTTTGTGGGAGACTTTTAAAAGTAATATGGCTGAAGACTTTATGCGACGATACAATGAACCCATTGCACACTTAAAAGCGTTAATGGAAATCCAAGAAGTCTTTTTAACTCATGGATTAAGTTGTGCAAGTTTTAATTTGCCTGATCCAGGTCTTATAGATGACATTAACTTTGAAGACTATGACATTCAACTACAAGCAGAAAGAACAGAAGAAAGACTTGCAACTTTAAATACACTACAATTGCAAGCATTTCATGCCATTAAAAATGCTATAGATGATGACATGGTGA
The DNA here is from genome assembly GCA_027410445.1 of Discoglossus pictus. Lineage (NCBI taxonomy): Eukaryota > Metazoa > Chordata > Amphibia > Anura > Alytidae > Discoglossus > Discoglossus pictus. Next base: position 184,109,506 of record CM050170.1, on the reverse strand, counting down.
CAGAGCGTTATTTCTATCTTGATGGACCTGGCGGATCAGGGAAAACATATTTGTACAATTTATTAATGAGTTCAGTACGAGCACAAGGAAAAATAGCAATGGCTTTTGCCACTACTGGAATTGCTGCACTTTTATTAGAAGGTGGAAGAACTGTTCATAGTGGATTTAAACTGCCAGTGCCTATTTTAGAAAATTCTGTGTCAGATATTCGCATGACATCCTTACAAGCAAAGAAATTGAAGAAATGTAAATTAATTATAATAGATGAGGCCACAATGATGTCATGCTATGCCCTCCAATGTATTGACCGTTTGCTTCGTGAAGTCATGGATAATATTTTTCCATTTGGTGGAAAGGTAATGTTGTTGGGTGGCGATTTTAGACAAACATTACCTGTCGTTGTACATGGAAATCGAACTGACATTATCGAAACATGTATAAAGTCAAGTACAGTATGGAAACATTTTACCCATCTTCAACTGCAACAAAATATGAGATCAGAAGGCCAAACTGATTTCAATGATTGGCTTATTAAAATTGGAGAAGGCAGAACAGAAAAAATACTACATTTACCTGACGACACTGTAGAGATCCCACCTCATATGATTTGTCAACAAGATATTATATCGGCTATATTTGAAGGGAGCATAAATAACTAAGAATATTCCGAGCTTGCCAACCAAGTCATACTGACGTGTAAAAATAAAGATGCATTAATCCTCAATAATAAAATCTTAAAAAAAATGTATGCACCACAAAGAAATTATCACAGTGCTGATTCTGTACTTGCTGATGACAATGAAAGTCAGGCTAACTTTTCGACTGAATTCATAAACTCTTTAACTCCTTCTGGAATGCCACCACATATTTTGCAGCTAAAGAAAGGTGCAATTATCATGTTACTGCGAAATATGAACCCCAAAAAAGGCCTATGCAATGGCACAAGATTAATTGTTCAACAATTAAAGGACCATTTTATAGATGCTGAAATTTTAACTGGGACCCATAAAGGAGAGAGAGTTTTCATACCAAGAATAGATTTAGCACCAAGTGAAAGTAGTCTCCCTTTTATACTTCAAAGAAGACAATTTCCCATTATTATGGCATTTGCCATGACCATTAATAAATCACAAGGTCAAACTTTCAAATCTGTGGGTATTTTCTTGGAAGAACCAGTTTTTGCACATGGTCAATTGTACGTTGCGTTGTCAAGGTGCAAAAATCCACAGGCTATTAAAGTTTACATTGAAAACAATGAAAGTCAAGGTGATTTATTAGAAGATGGACGTATTTTTACTAAAAACATTGTCTACTATGAAGTACTATAACTTTGAAGAATACTAATTAAAGATGCCAAGATTTTTTAAAAGCATTGCAAAATACATAACAATTGGTTGTTTAATTCAGTCATAATTAATGGAAGTCATGTTTATGAATGATTCGCCTCACAAAATACTTGCCTTGCATTGTTAGTAAAAATTATGTTAAAATGTTAAGTCACTATGTTAATGTTTCTAATGTTACAAGTTTAAAAAATATATTTTCAAGTTATTTCATTCAACATATTACAAAGTGGATGTTAAGAGGTCAAGCACCTTTTAAGTCACAATGTAAATATTGTCTGTTATCTTAAGATTACTACCTACATTAATGTTTATCGCCAATTTATGTGCTCAGTAATAAATTACTTTAATTACGTACGTTTTAAGAAGAGTTTTACTGTATGCCTTCCTCTACATTCAATGTATATTCAAGTTAACAATTATTGTGATAGAAATTGAATTTTAATACTGATTAATTTAAATGTCAATTGTTTTTACATTCAAATGTTAATACTTTTAATAAAAAATTAGGTTACAAAATGTATTCACTATGTTCCTGTTTATAATGTTCAAAATTATACCAATGTTTTGTCAACTTCTAAACTTACATAAAAAATAAAGTTCAAGTTTAAAAATATATACTTTGATGGTTATTGCTTACATATATTTTAAACTTCATGTTAAAATTTGCAACGTTTAAAGAAGGCTTTTTACTTTTTGCTTTCCTATTCATTCAATGTATATTAAAGTTAACAATTCTTCAGATACTAATTACATTTTAAAAAACCATTACATCAACATTTTACAAAAATACACGTTCATATTAAAATACTTACAAGTGTCAAAAATATATGTTAATAACTAAACAACTTGACAAACATATACATCACATTGCCGTCATTTTTTGACGGGCAAGTCGCTAGTATATATATATACACAGAAGGGCGAGATCTGTTTGAAGTGTATTATTGTACATACACAGTATCTTCCTTGCTTGTAAGAAAGGGTAAGCGCACACTATGGCCTGCATTCAACAGTTACAGATCAATTCAATTGAACAAGCCTGCAAGTTACGGGACGAAAGCCAAAACTGTAAACTATGCACCCATATGTAGCATTTTAGGCCATGATCATGATCAATTAAGCAAGGCCGTAACTACCAATTTAGAAACAGCCAATAGTAAATGAGACCGTCATCATTAGGTCAGTAAAACATGGAGGTTATATGTCAATCAATTTGCGTTTAGAGGTCCTGTATGTTATCAGAGTCGCCATCCGGCAATGTATAAAATAATAAAAACGAATGACGATAAGTGGGTGGCCTGATATATATTAACTCCTTGATTACAAAGATTGATATAACACAGAAATAAAATGTAAAATAATAAATTGTTTATTGCAGATTTGCGGGCTTGAGACTGTTGTGCAATTAATTATAATGTCTATCATCGCTTTTCCAGTCTTTTAAAGTGCAGTATTGATATTTTATTTGCTTTTACAGTGCTACGATCAGGTGTTTAACCCCCTTGCAAGTCCTATCTGGTACTCATAGGATTTTCTTCTACATTTGCCATTTATGCAATTGAATAGCGATTTGCGATTGTGACATTTACGGGCTTGAAAGATCAAAGGCTTAGATGGGTCGGACTTACGATTTTGACAACCGCAAGGTATTTTGAGCTTCTAACCCGCGAACCAATTTTGTGTAGCTAAAAGACGCCAATTGAATAGCAAATTATTTTATGGGCTCCACTATGGGCTCTTGTAACTACAATTTGCTCAATTGAACGGAGGCCTATATATATTATCCTGACTTTAGTGAAAATATTATATTATTCTCCAGTAATTTGCATGGGTGTATTTAGGTTTATGCTGCCCTAGGCCATTCAGATTTGTGCTCCTCCTTTCTTCCCCATAATGAATATATTTTGTGTTTATGTAGATGTATGGTATGTCAAGTACTCTTACAGACAGGAATATCACTTCTTATAGATATTTATTTGCATATACAAACATATTTGAATGTCCTTCACTGCATTTTCATGCAACATGCTGCCTCCTGAAAATGTGCAGCATTAGGCCTGGGTCTTTTTGGCCTAGGCAAAAACACACCCCTGGTAATTTGTATATAGTGAAAAAACAATCCAGGCTCAGTGTTTATAAAAAAAAATCATGTATCCAATGCTTATATTCAATATGTTTAATTACAACTAATTATATTTACACTAGCGAATTGCCCGTCAAAAAATGACGGCAATAAATTTGTAAGTGAGCTAATGCTGTTTGATGTATGGTAATGAAATAAATAATACATTAATAAATTAATATACTTTACCTATTTTCATGTAATATATGCAGGAAGCATTGTGTTGAAGAGCTGACAATCTGTTTTCATATTGCTGCAGCATTAGTGCTGTGGAGCTGCTGTGTAAGCGTGATGAATGTGTGGAGTGTAAGAGTGTGCGTGCGCGAGACAAAACCGTTAGGGTAGCTGTGTACTTCCGCATTCTATAAGTTATTGTTCTAAAATGGCAGCTAATGTGTGGTATGCGGCTGTGGCCGATTTAGCGTCCTTCGTTTTGGATGTCGTAGGACTTTTTCGGAATATTCGTAGCTATTTGGTGGTGTTTTGCGTGTTTAGGGTGCTTTAGCCTCGTTTTCATTTTGTTCAGCTGCCATTTTTTCTCTCGCTTAGGTGATTTTCGGGTGTCTAAACTCAGAAATTTGTACTTAAATCAAGGTGTAACTTTACTTGCAGAGGTCCTGGGTTCTCCCCCTTGCTGTGGGTAAGCTTTTTATGTGTTTGTTGTGTGTATTTATTGTGTTTGTAATGTTTTTGGGGTCGTGTGGGTTGCGTCCTTTTTTTTTAAAATATCGTACGTCTTTATCAGGAAATCCGTAGGTGTTTAGTGGTGTTTCGCGTCTTTAGACTGCTGTAGCCTCGTTTTCTTTTTGTTCGGCGGCCATTTTTTCTCTCACTTTGATTTTTGAGTGTCTAAACGCTTTTATTTTAAGTTAAATTGAGGAGTAACTTCAGTTTTCGAGGTCCTGAGTGCTCCCCCCCCCCCCCCCCTTGCTGTGGGTAAGCTTTTTATGTATTTGTTGTGTGTATTTATTGTGTTTTTCGTGTTTTGATGTGCACGTGTTTTGGGCGATTTTTGCGAGGTCGTAATGGGTCGTAACGTGTCTCGTATTTTTCTTTCGTAAGTACGTAAATGTTGCGAGGCGCTCCATGCCAGCAACTGAGGCCCTTGCTTTGCATGCTCACAACTATATATGTGATTACATAATTAAATAGCACCCTTAGCAAATGCACTTGTAGCATCCTGCTTCTCACGTGCACTTACCTTAAAGGGATATGGAAATATTTTTTCTTTAAAAATGGAAATGCACTGTGACAAATTATCTAATATCCTCTTTCTGATGCAACAAATAAAGTTCTCTGAGCACAAAAGTTTACTCAGCAGTTTAACTGCTTCTGGGAAAACTTGCCTCTCTCCATCAGACACTGCCTCCCCCTGTCCCCTCACTCAAATGGTGACTTTTACTCTAGTCACACACCTAGACCTGGGAGCAGAATAGGTGGTGGTGTGGGAAATATTACTTACTTTGGGGGGTGACTTCAAACTCAGGGGTAGCCCCGGTGCAAAAGCTCTAGCTACGCCACTGCTGCAACCTCACTACACCTTACACTTACTGCCCTTCAACGCTCGTCTCAACGTGGCTCATATACTCCCTCCCCTCAACAAACGGAAAACACCCAGCTTTCACCCTTCCCCAATCCCACATCCACTCTGGACTCCATTGACCTTGTAACGGAGAATAAAGCCTCCAGTTGACTACCTACCTCTAGTCTTACAACCTCTCTCTACCCCACGTATCTGAGATCTCACACATATATTCAACCTTTCCCAAAACGCTGACAAGCTTCCATCATCTTTAAAACATGCCGTTATTACATCCATTCTTCATCTGACTCCGCTTCTGCATCTAACTATTGCCCTATCTCACTTCTTCTCCTGGCTTCAAAACTGTTTGAGTGTAACGTCTATAATCACCCTACCCAATTTATTCCCTCCAACTTCTTTCTTGACCCCCTCCAATCCAGCTCCTGACCCAAACACTCCACAGAAACAGTCCTCACAAAAGTCACTAATGACTATCTGACCGCCAAGTCAAAGGGTCACTTCTGTTTTCTAATTCTCCTGGATCTCTCTGCTGCCTTTGACATAGTTGACCAACCTCTTCTAACTCTAATTCTCCACTTACTTGGCATCCGTGACCGAGCTCTCTTAAAGTTCACATCATACCTACAAGATCAAACATTTAGTGTAACCTTGGCAGCACTTTTTCCTCTCGCCCTCTGACTGTTGGCACATCCCAAGGTTCGGTCCTTGGCTCCTTCCTCTTCTCTATACATCCTCCTTTGGTACCCAAATTACATCTTATGGATTTCAAGGTCATCTATATGCCGACGACACTCAGCAAAATATCTATCCACCTTCTAGCACAAGTTGTCAAACGCCTCTCAAGAATTGCCTCCTGGATGTCCGCCCACCAACTAAAACTCAACATGTCAATGATTGCACTCCTAATCTTCCCATCTACTACAGCTTCCACTCCTCAAAAATCTCTCACTGTTGACAATACAATCATCACTCTTACCTCCCAGGCCCATTGTCTTGGGGTTCTACTGGACCTTGCCCTCTCATATATAAGAAAAGGAGTATACTTGGTGGTGACTGATAAAGAGAGAATGAATGTTTAGATAAAGTTATGCAAATTAAATGAAGATATACACTTCATAGTCTTTGTTGAATAGACAAATTACTAGTGAATTGAGGTGTGAGGGGGGTTTGGGTGGCCCTGGGGGGTGGGGGTGTAGGTGATCATACACGCCCATTATGATCCCCTACAACCCCCCCCCCAAGGGCCACCCAACCCCCCCCCCTCACCCCCCAGCGCCGCCATTATGATCTCCTACACCCTAAGGGCCAGCCAAACCCTGCCCTTCCTTGCCTTGTACCTCTGCCCCGTGTGTCCAACTCCAACTCTTGCTTAGTGCCTTCCTGCCACTAGATGCCGCTGTGACACACACGTGCATAACCTGGTCGGTGCACACCAGTGGCACAGTCCAAACCCATAGGGACCACACTGGCTTAAGGGGACCCTATTCCAGCCACATCCAGAAAATGAATTTGTATTAAATGATTGAGGTGTGAGCTCTGCCCCAATTCAGGCACAGCTTTAAACTTGTGTGTAGATTATTACTTAACAATGGTTAAGGACTGCAGAAATTTAAACACAAGGAATGCCTCCAGCTACTTGTCCAAATACAAGCAAAGCCTTTAACATTTACACACACAAAAAGTGAGTGCAATATATGAATGCTAGGGTGGACTGATGTTTTGTATCATGCATACATTTCATAACTATACATATTACAAATGTCAATTGTATGTCGGTCACCTGTACAAAAGGCATTTCAATATGCATTGCTTCTCCATTATGATGTACTTTCCAACGCTAGGACTTCTCTTTATTTCACCCACTTTGCATTGAAAAACCTCTTCTTGGTTTAATTCCTGTCTGACTGTTGTTGGACTTATTTGATCAATCCAAATGTACATATTACTGGTTATATTATAAAACCGCCTGCAACCAAAGAACAAACTCTTTCAGAATCTGTAACTGATGAAGAATGTGCATATTGGCAGATTAAATCAACAAATGAAAAACCCAAAAGGCTAATTCAGTTCGTCTTATCTTTTATACTTGCATACCATGGACCATATAACAAAATGTATGGTACTTTAATGTGTGTACCTCCGTAAACTTGAATGAAAAGAAGATTAAGAAAAAGTATAAAGCAGTATACACATTAAGAAAAAGTATAAAGCAGAGAGTAAGATTTCATAATTTAGAGATTAATTGAAACATATTTTCCATCACATAAGTCTGCAGTATATTAATGGAAAGTAAAACAAAATGTAAACTACAAAACTATTTTTTTTTTCTGGAATATGGATTGCGTAATATTATAATTTAACCAGTCAATGGGGATTATTGCTGGATTAAGAGAAAAACCAACAATACACATTGACGGAAAAAGTACTTTACATGAAGTGTAATTTAATATAATTGTGGATTATGACGGAAATACAAAAACATAACTGTGCATAGCTAAGTGTGTGTGAACGCATGAGTATAGAAATGGTGTCAAAAGGTTTTACTTTATAAACATTAAACGAGTAGTACAGGGTGAGATTTCCAATTCATTTATTGAAAAGAGAAGATTATAGAATAAAGCACAACACATTGAAATACATTTGTTGTGAACATCTTAAAAGACCACTAAGGAGTGGAAAAAACAGTTTAATTAATATCCCACTTAATATATTTTATTGTAAAAATAAATTATTAAAATAAAAGAATAAATTTTTGTTTATGGGAAGGCCTCCATATTGCTAATGCCACAGTTGCAAATTAATATGTAACCCGTTTTGATTATGTATGTTGAGTGCCTGTTTGAGGTCAGTGGTAACATCCATGGGTGTAGAAACTGGAGGGGATGAAGGGGACAAATCCCCCCGATCTTTCATTGTGTGTAGAGAAGCATGTCACAGACTTCCCTGTTGGAAAATGGGTAGGGGAATTATATTGCCGCCATGCTTCATGTTTCTTATGGCATATGAAACATACTGTATGGAGTAGCCCATGTAACATTACTGTATTCTGTGTCTGTGTTTAAAATAATTAATGTGTGTATATAGTTACTGCCATGGTTTCTTGATTACAGTGTATATGCGGTTATTGCTAGTCTGATGCAATTCACAGATGTAACCCCCCAGCCATAAAGTCCCTCGTGCATGATCAAAGGAACAGCCATAAAGTTTTCAGCTAATTTTATTGGCCTTTGGGGTTGTAAATCGAGCAATGGAAATTCCCCCCCACCCTCTAATGACAACCAATATATACCAAATCAATGATTTTTGTTCTGCGTTTTGTCTGTAGTTAGTTGGTGTTGGGGAAGCGAATAAAACCGTTCCCTTCTGGAGACACAGAAATTGTGTGCGTCTCATTTTGCTCCTGTTCTCCTGGATGGCTGCAGTGAGTTACTGAAAGACTCTGTAGGATCCTGCTGTGGTAAGTTTGATTGTAACAAGTATTATCAAGCCCCATAAGAAGGAGCAGATCTGGAGTCTCTTGTGTAGCCTGGAAGTGCTGATTTCTGCAAGGATTCTGACACCGAAACCAGATATCAGGTTGCCAGTGCAGAGATTTCCAAGAACCCACACAGTCCTTGTGGGTAGTAGTCTATAACAGGGGGCCGTGGGCAGTAATAGCCCCAACCACTCATATTGTCACATAGCAGTTATGTTGTATTTATGTCATCTCACAACCAAATCAATTACACGAAAAAGGTCTTGCTGGCAAGGGAGGGCTGTTAATGGCAAAATGGCTTCACTCATAGTGGAAAACAAAAAAGCCAAGTCCTGACTATCAGCCTTATTAAATTGCGATTCGGCCAATTGAATAGGGTTCTATATAAGCACAGCGCATATGTTTTTACAGAAGTTTTTAGTTTGTGAACTTCTATCCAAAAGCAAGGTCTTCACTAACTAAAAACTTTTGTAAAAAAATATGCTATGTGCTTATTTAGCCTTTTTCAATTAACCAAATCACAATTTAATAAGGATGTATGTCTTTATTTTCATTTATAAATGTAAAAAAAAAAAATTATTTAACTAACAATATTTCAGACGTCAGTGGTACTGTACGTGAATTGGTAACTGTATTGACTTAGGAAGCAAATCTTCACATTTTAGGAAAACTCTAGAAAAATCTAATCATTTTTTAATGGATGCAATAAAACTAGAATACATGCCGAGCGAGAAGATATGGTAAATTAGGAACAATTTATATGCAACATGACAACTCATTGTATTCTTCTATGCACAACACATAAGACATTCCCAGCTCCAGTCCTTTCAGATTTCTGAAGTTGTATTAAAGCTCAATGGTTTCTCTTGGCTATGGCCATTACCAGTTTTGAAGGATCAGTTGCAAATACATTTTTAAAGGAATACTGTGGTCTGTTTCTATTTATGTGAACGGTTCGATAACTAGACTTGATAATAGGCAAACTGCTTCCAGAAAGCAAACAAAGTGTTTAGATGTTAGAACTTTTACATGCAATTATTCTTTAATGCAGGTTCTATTTTCTTTTATCACTTGGATATATTTGTATTACTATGAAGGTGTGTTCTTAGCATTGATAACCTCAGGTGTTTGCCCAATGAGGTGGTGCCAAGCATATTGGAGAGTGAAGCGAGGTGGGCCCTAGGAAGCCTTGCTGATAAAGCTGCACGAGCTAAGGGAATTCCAGCTAAACTAAAATCCCCCAAGATGATGATGTGAAAGTGTTGTTTGCATTACGTGAACAAATTTGGAAAACTCAACAGTGGTCAGGTCAGTCTACGTCCTAGTGTTAAAAAAAAAAAAAAAGGCAGTTTCCAAAGAGTGCTCCAGTTATCGAACAATTGCACTAATTTCACATGCCAGCAAGGTAATGCTCAAGATCCTGCAAGCACGACTCCAACAATATGTGGACCAGGAACTACCAGATGTACAAGCAGGGTTTCATAGAGGCACAAGAGATCAAATTGTCAGTGTCCACTGAATAATAAGAAAGCCAAAGAGATCCAGAAAAACATTTACCTCTGCTTTGTAGACTATTCTAAAGCCTTTGATTATGTGGATCACAACAAAATGTGACAAGTTCTTTAAGAGATGGGTATACCATATTATCTCATGCACCTCCTGAGGACCGTCACTGTCAGAACTGAACATGAAACAATAGAATGGTTCAAGATCAGGAAAGGAGTGTGATAAGATTGTATATTATCACCTTATTTATTCAACGTATACACTGAATACACTTACATCAGGAGTAAGGAAGGGTGGAAAAAATCCATTGCCGGAATTAATATTGCTGGAAGAAATATTATCGACCCCAGAAATAAAATACCTATTGATGAGCGTGAAAGAAGAGTGCAAAGGCTGGCCTACTGCTCAGCGTTAAAAAGACGACGGTCCTGGCAATCTGCAATCTCAGTTCCTTTCAGATAGATGGGGAAGAAGTGGAGACAGAGAGATTATTTTCCTGGGCTCCAAGATCTCTGCAGCAATGAAATTAAAATGCAGTTGTTTCTGGGGAGGAAAACATTGGCGATTCTGGACAAGCTAGTAAAAAGTAGAACTATGGTATTCCCATAGTGACAAACGGATATGAGAGCTGGACCATAGAGAAGGCTGTTGGAGAAAATGGCTCTGAGTCCCTTGATCTGCAGAAAGATCCAATAAATCAATATAACAGAAAATCAAAACCAACTGTTCACTGGAAGGTTTGATCACAAGGCTGAAGCTCAACATTTTTTGGTTATAACATAAGAGGACAGGATTTCCAAGATAGGGCTCTGGTGCTTGGAATGACTAAAAGTACGTGAACTCCAATGTATAGAATGTGATTGCATCCCATTAAGAAACCATATGCTTTAAGGATGATTGTGGGCATTTTTTTTCCAATTCAGACTAGCATTTGCAGCTTCAGAGATGGACAGATAAGGTAATTGAAGCAATGTACATGAGCTTGAGGGAGCCCTGACAGTCAGTGGCTGACAGACGTGCCTGGTGTGCTGTGGTCCATATGGTCACTGAGAGTCAGACACGACTGAACAGCATAAATGTCCTTGAAAACCAATAAGCACTTTTGCACGCTCTTTTACTCTCATCAGTAGGTCCTTAAGTTCCCCTCCGTTTCAGCTATCAGAGTAGTATTATCCATGTATCTGGCATTGTTGATATTTCACAGTGAAAGCGGCTTCTTGGTCCATGTACAGATTCCTCAGGAGGCAGATGAGAAGATATGAGATGCCCATCTCTTAAAGAATTTGCTACATTTTGTTGTGATCCACACAGTCGAAGGCTTTAGAATAGTCTATGAAGAAGTAAATGTTTTTTTCTGAAACTCTCTGGCTTTCTCTATTATCCAGCAGACATTGGTCATTTAATCTCTTGTGCCTTTTCCTCTACTGAACTGGCTTGCACATCAGGTAGTTCTTGGTCCATATATTGTTGGAGCAGAGCTTCTATAATAAACAATGTAAAGAGATAGAAGGTCTAATTTTCTCTTGTTATCCTCTAATTCTGCATCCAGGAGGCAAATGTTTTCCTGTCTCCACTACCTTTCGCTTTCCTTATTTCCTGGGCTACTTTCAAAGCCTCATCAGACAGCCAGTTTGCCTTCTTAGTTTTCTTTCTTTTTGTGATATTTGGTGTTGCCGGTTTCTGGACAGGGTCACAGACTTCTGTCCAAAGTTCTTCAGGCACTCTATCCACCAAGTCCAGTCCCTTAAATCTATTCTTTATCCACACTGCATACTCACAGGGGATATTAATTTATATCCGATTGATCTCATGATTTTCCCTCTTTTCTTTAGTTTAAGTCTGAACTTTGCAGTTCAGATCATGAGCTACTTATTGCAGTCTAGGGCCCTCATTCAAATGCGATTTGGCTAAATGAATAGTGCTCTAAATAAGCACATAACATATTTTTTTTAAGAAGTTTTTAGTTAGTAAACATCTATCCAAAAGCAAGGTTTTCACGAACTAAAAACTTCTTTAAAAAAATATGTTATGTGCTTATTTAGACCCCTATTCAATTGGGCAAATTGCAATTGAATGAGGGCCTAGGTCTTATTTTTGCTTGTTGTATAGAGCTGATCCATCTTTGGCTACATGGTATATAGTCAGTCTGATATGTATATTGTCCATCTGGTGAAGTCCATGTGTAGAGTCATGTTGGAGGCTGTTGGAAAAGGAGGTTTGCTATGGATGGAGGATTATTTTGACATAATTCTACTAATCTCTGATCGGCTTCATTTTGTACTCCAAGGCTAAACTTTGCCCATTATTCCAGGTAAGTGTTGGTTCCCTACTTTAGCATTCCAATCTCCTATGATGAGTAATATATTTGATTGGTGTTTTATCTAGGAAGTGCTGAATGTCATCATAGAATTGGAAAAGGTCAGCCTCTATGGTTGGAGAACAGACTTGAATCGCTGTGATCTTAAATTGCTTGTCTATAATTCAAACTGAAATCATTCTGTAATTTATTTAGTTGTAACAGAGTATTGCTTTGGTCACACTTTGATTATCAGGGCTACTCCATTTCTGCTGCAGGGTTATTGACCACAGTAGAAGATCTGCTGGTTGTCCAGTCCATTTGAGTTCACGAATTCCCAGGAGATCAAGGTTTAACCTTGTCATCTCATGTATGACCACATGCAGTTTGCCTTGGTTCATGGTTCTACATTTCAAGGTTCCAATGCTGAATTGTTATTTGCAGCAGGGGACTTTCCTTTTCCCTTCAGATACACCTGCAACTGGGTGTCCTCTTGGCTTTGGCCCAACCACTTCATTAAACCTGGTGCTACTCATACTTTCTGTCTGCTCGTCTACAGTAATGTGATCGGCCCCTTCTGACCTGAGGGGCTCACCATCCAGTGCCATACCATTACATATCGGACAAGATAACCTTATGGACAAGCTCAACCAAATATATTGAAGTGGGTTGCCAGTTTCTTCTCCAATGGACCACAATTTTTCTGACCACTCTGTTATGACCTGCACATCTTGGGTGACCTACATGGTATAGCTTACAGCTTCATTGAAGTGCATAACCACAACTAGGTAAGGATCCAGAAGAAGATGCGAATCATACATGTGTTCCAATAAAATATACTTCTTTTTATGCCAAAAAACCCTGAAAACTTTAGTATTTAGTGTTTGCACTTTTAGATACATGAAAAAGAATGGTGTCCCATATCCCTTTATTATAATATATGTCACCTTGCTATAAATTAGTCAAAAAAAGCTAATCCTATTTTACAAGCAAACCTAAACAAGAGAAAGCACTTTCTGGTTCCTACCTAGACAACTCAGCACATATACCTTTTTTGTAGTGTGCAAGCAACACTAAACTCTTTTACATGCACCTAAGCTTTAAAAACTTTCTTGCATTCATGAAAATATCAATGCTACTTGGCAGTTCACAAAGCAATGGAGGACTTAAATTAGTTAATATAGGGATGCTTGAGTCTCCATTAATAATCCTGGGCCTGATAGAAAATTTGTGGCATATTTCAAAATGAAATTTGAATCTCAGAGTATTATTAGGTTTTGCATGATCATTTTTGGGGTATTTAATTACATTTTGTAAATTGGAAAATCATGATTTTTTTATTCTCCCCATTCAAAAAGCTTACTCTTAATCCTCATTATAGCCTCAAACAGTCAAGGCATTGTTATTTTTTATGTTATTGTACATGTGCCTACCATTTCTGATGGGAGCCTTTTCCACTTCTACCACCTTTTCTATAATTTGCAATAAGTCTTTGTGCCTTTACAGACTAAAAAGCATCTTCCTACATAGATTTTTATCATTAATTATAGTAACTATAAGTACATTTGACATATACAATCTACAAATTTTTGTGCAAAGATAATATCTCTTTATTAATACAGGGCCAAAATATTCCGTAGCGTACTACTTGTTTTTTAAAAGCACTGGTATTTCTTATTTGAACAAGCAGTAATGGCAGCTAAATGATGGACTGTCACGAGCCACACATACGTTTGACAGACATAGCCTAAAAAAGAACATAATAACTGCCTGAATGCACACAGACTGGCAATCCAAATGCCCGATTCACATATTGTGGAAAATGTCTCTAAAAAGTTAAATAAGTACATCCTTCAACTACACAAAAAATATACAAATTATTCTAAATTTTAGGAAGCTTGTCTTGTTTGAGCTGGATGGAGCTTTGTAGAACTCATAGATTTCCATTACTCCTATATTGGATTGTCACATTTCATTTTTGCTCTCTGCATTCACGGTTGCCAATGGACCTTTCACTTTGTTCCAGAAATGAAGGTGGTTGGAATCAAAAAGGTTTGGTGGATGCCATATAAAAAATAAAATAAATCAGAAGTTCATTTTAATGACTAGCCATTTTCACTGTGATAATCTGAAAACATTTAACCTCTTCATTGGCAGTTTAAAATATATTCTAAAGGCGATAGCAATCTATTCCAGTAATGGAGACGGATGTGCCTTATATGCGTCATGCACAATGTGTTGGCTGAAATGACAAACATACCTGAACAGTCAAATCCAAAACTTCACACACTGCAACATGGAAGACTAAAATAACAAAAATGTGATCTCCAGCATTTATTAAAATCTTTTTAAGTTCATAAACGACAACAAAGTTACTGTAGAATTTATCGCATACAGCTAGCATACAACAGCATATCCTCAGTCTAAATGAAATACAAAAGATTTTAACATTTTTCATACAAAGAATTCTTTTAAATTTATTGTGACGTATATATATATTTTGTTACATAAAATTTGCTACAGCAAAGTATCTTATACTTTTTCTTGCACATATGTAAATAAGGGTGGACAAAGATTGCAATCAGTGTCAGTCTCCTAATCACGTTGTTGTGCAAAAATGCTTGACGACCTAAAGACATACAGAATGTTGGATAGTACATCTTATACTTGGTTGTAAAATGTCTACAAAGGCTTTTCTTAAAGGAGTGTCATACAGATTAAAAGGAAGTAACGCCAGCAATCTATTTTTGCTGGCGTTCAAACAAATACAATGGCTATATATCAATATCAGTTTAATAAAAACAATTCTTTCTTGTATGCATGTAAATGGATCATAAAATTAGACTCGTTTTTATTTCAAACTGTTCAGATGTGCTGTTTTAAGACAGGTCACTGAGATATAGAAGTGTTCAAAGAACATTTAGATGGATAAAGTTTAAAAGAAAAACAAATAAATGTGCCGAGCCACAGAATTGTAACAAAGCACTGAAAATAATGATGTAAAAGTGCCAAAAGCTAGCACATGGCAGCAATGTCTTAAGTCAGTGGTGATATTACAAAACACTACTATGCCCAAATACTACCTGTATGACCGTACATTATAACTCAATGAAACATGGCGTTTCACGGAGAGAAAGTCCGGTTATAAATGAAGCAGACTTAAACACCCATCAGAACAAAAATAAAATAAAATAAAATAAAAAAAAACACAAACTGTGGCAGTTTCTTACATTATCCTCTTTTCATGTGAACAAAGCACTGTTGTCAAACAGAGTTGTATTAACAGTACTTCATCTTCTGTTTACTAATATAGTATACCAGAATAAACTTGGCAAGAACCTTTTTATTCTTAACAGCTAACAGAAAATAATCGTGATTATCTTAGCAATGCGTCCAAATATCCGCACGTGCTAAATCACATGTTTTGTCAGAATGGAACATTCCTTTATTCTTTCTTTCCATCTAATTTCTATTCTTGACAGATGTATACATCAAACAAAAAAAAAAAAAATACAGTTTTGAATACAGAATTAGTTAAGGAGTCATAATCTCACTTTTTATTTGTCATGTTCCGTTAAAAAATACTGACCAAAACTTTAAGAGAGCAGGCGTAGCGATATTAAAAACCATCCTTAACATATCGAGTGACATCGTGGTTAAAGTCAGCATTATACATTTCATAAGACAAGACCAGCTGGAAATCCTTCGCTTTTAAAACAAGAGATGTGCTGTGTACTGTACAGTCTGGTCATTGTAACATTTAGATCCTGCCTAAGCAAGGAATACACAAGAAGGGGCAGCACAATTAAATAGAGGAGTGTAGAAAACCAAGGCACGGGGTCTATCTAACCAAACATTGCAATCCAATTTATTTCTACCCAGTTTTGGTCAATCTCCAGGAAGAATTTATCTTTATTAACATTATTTCCATTTTGGATTTATGGCCATAATTGTATTTCACAAAAAAGATGCCAAAAATGTTGACCAGGTTTAAGTTTGAACTATGAAATGAAACAGTAACCTGTACCCTCAAACAAGGATTGAAAAAAACGAAAAAAAAAAACAAGAAAAAAAAAGAAAAAAAAAAAAACGATTAGGTGGCACAGACTAGAAGCAACACTTATCTTTCAGTCTAAATCTTACCAACTGCAACATCTCCCGGAGCACTCACACAAATAATACATTTTCAAAATAAAAAGGGAGTGTAATTGGGTAAAATACTACTTAAAAAATCTAAACAGTGAGGGCGTTGGGCAAACATATAAGACACTAACATAACAAAGAAAAAAACAAAAGATAAGAACGAAAGTGGTCTAGTATTCTGTGTTACAGCACAAGTAGTTTGCTTAGTTGTGCCTAGTTAAAAGGGTTGGTGCAGACTGCACATATGGAAGATGGCAATATAGACCTCAGTCAGCCTCGCGGAATGAAGGAACTAGGTAACTGGTTTGACATGTGATGGTCTCAGCTCCACCCCATCTGTTAACAGAGTGCAAAGATCCCAATGTGAGCCCTGATGTCATCTTGTCCTCACACACATCCTAAAAGTCAGCAAATTCTTTTGCACATTTCTCTGTCAGAGAGACACGGATATCTTCTTCCTCATAATCATCAAAGTTGCTGGTATCTCCAGGCCCTCTGCACTTTGGTATGAAAGGAGCTTCCACCTGTAATAAAAATAAAGAACAATGAACCAACTCAATGGAAAAAAAAAAAATCAAATGCAAAGCAGGATGTGCAATCAAATTATTAAAATTGGAGTACTTCCAAATACAGCATCCATCAACTGTTGAAAGGGCAAATTCCACCTACACACAAGTTGCTATTTTATGAATTTTTTACAAATATATTTGTAAAAGTTAAGGAACATGTCTAGTTGGCTCAGAAGTCCAACATAATAGAAAGATGATGCAAACAGGCCTTATTGGCTACATATGTTTTTATGCCATTTGCAGCATCTGGCTCCTCTAAAAATGTAGTGCATGACAATTTCTAGTACAAATCATTCCTTGTACAATCAGCATGGTTTGTGTGGCTTTGTTGTGTTGATGTGCAACTTTGTGTGCTAATTTGTTTGCTCTGTGTGTATTGGGACATTTTATTCTACCAACACAGAAGCAAATAAGCACATTTGACTAGATCAAAAACAGCCAAGTAGTATTCATGAGCCTCATCTTAGACTAACAATGGAACACAAACATTGGTCAATATCAGGACTAATTTATTTTAGAAATATATGGACAGCTTTCATTCTTAAAAACAAAAACACTTTATCTTGTGGTGACAGAGTCCCTTTAAGTACCTACCTCATTTCTCTAATGTAATATATAAAGAAAGCGTCACTTGACATATAAGCCAATGACAAAACCTAGCTTTTCACTTTATATATATATATATATATATATATATATATATATATATATATATATATATATATATATATATATATATATCAAAAGCAGCTTTAGACTATCATCTTGGCTTCATATTGCCTGGACTTTTGCAATGTCAATGAAAGTGAAAGGAAAATATCATATCCCAGAAACCCTATTACAAGAAAGAGAGAAAAGGAAAGAAAAAAAGGAAAGAAAGCAAAGAAAAAAAGGAAAGAAAGCAAAGAAAAAAAGGAAAGAAAGCAAAGAAAAAAAGGAAAGAAAGCAAAGGAAAAAAGGAAAGAAAGCAAAGGAAAAAAGGAAAGAAAGCAAAGAAAAAAAGGAAAGAAAGCAAAGAAAAAAAGGAAAGAAAGCAAAGAAAAAAAGGAAAGAAAGCAAAGGAAAAAAGGAAAGAAAGCAAAGAAAAAAAGGAAAGAAAGCAAAGAAAAAAAGGAAAGAAAGCAAAGGAAAAAAGGAAAGAAAGCAAAGGAAAAAAGGAAAGAAAGCAAAGAAAAAAAGGAAAGAAAGCAAAGAAAAAAAGGAAAGAAAGCAAAGAAAAAAAGAAAGCAAGAAAAGATAGAGACACAGGGCAAACGATTAGTATTTTATATAAACTGAAAGGACCAATGGATTTACTCCCACCGAAGACTACTATCTTCCTATAAAATATCCTTAAAGTGCATATGAATTCATTAATGCTGGTCTATATCAAACAGACCACTGGGAAGAAAGGAGTGAAAAGCATTTTGATCTATTTTTAAATAAATGTTTATTTTAATATTTTAGAATGCCGGTGCATTCTAAATACTCCAATAAAAAGGAGAAAAAAATGCATTTTCCTTTTGGTTTCTCTTAACAGCCTAACCCAAATAGGGGAAAAATATTCCCCAATCAATCATATAAGACACCAGAATTAATTGTGAGCTGAATAAACTGGGAAGTTGGGCAACATATAGCTATACATAAAACAAAACATTGTGATATGGACATATTTTCCTTAATGCGTACTAGAGGCAGCGATGGTGGTGTCTACGTCCATGGTGCTATTCTATACCGAGCTATATGTAAATCAGAAAGCAATGAGATCTTTTTCTTAGTAACGACAGATGTATGAATCGGTAGAATTATTGTAAGGAAACAAATGCCATTTGTGTTATCTTTGTAAAACGTCAAAAATAAAGGTCATCTATTACATTATTATAAAATGAAAGATCTTATGTAGAGTAAGCCTGCATGTCAAAACCCTTCTGAGATCAAGCAAGATGCAGGATCACTTCACATACCCAATGTGCCCCATATGGTTTTCTTTGTGCATCTCTGATGCTATAACCATTGAATAGCACTTAAACATCTGGTCAAGATGTTAGTGATGTTATCGAATCACTGAACAGTCTTACAACACAAAAAAATGGCTGATTAGGAAACTCTCATATTATGTTGCGTGAAAGTACAAAGCAGAATTGTTGTGCACCATAAGTAGTTTATATGTATTAATTAAGGTATTATTACAATTAAATAGGCTAGCATCCTTAGCTATGCAGCATTCATTCACTAGGGCATTATTAAAAAAAAATATAAAAACATAAATAAAATATAAATAAATAAAAATTATATATATATATATATATATATATATATATATATATATATATATATATATATACATATATACATACATACATATATATATATATACACATACATATACATATATACACACACACACATTTCCATTTTGCACCAATAAAAGTATAGAAGAAATGGATATAAAATAGTTTTGCATGCTGAGAGAAAGAAACAGATAATTATTATTCAGTAGGGAGAAGTCACCCCTGAAATGTCTGCTAATTGCAAAGAACTCAGCGATACGTTAATAGCATCCTGTCCAGAGTAATTGATATGTAGTTGATTATCACCACTCCTCCAGTGTCAACTTGTAAAGCAAAACAACCAGTTTCTTTTTATAAACCACTAAAAGCCTTGTTTGATATCAATGTGTTCTTATTTCCTTTCTAATAAGGAGTAAAGCAGTAAATCTCCAAATTCTTGGACCTACAAATAGGTCTTTCAGTTTCTTTTTAAAGGATTCTGAGCAACACATTAAGTACCACGGAGGCAGAATGGAAAATAATGAAAAAAGACTAATCATATGGGTGTTCATGACAACAGCTGTATATTGGAACGGAATCATATCAGGTTATTGCAGCCAGTCTATACACTATCATTGCATATTAGCATTTTTAAAAGAACCACTACAGCCCCAAATATACAAAAAAAAATACAAAATAAAACTATAAGCCTTTATAGCATCACTGTATGATGAAAAATATATGATTAAAAATATTGATAGGCTAAGGAGCAAGAAAGTATTACAGCTAGGTTATAGAAAATGTGAGGCCTCTGCTGGCTCCTGGAGGCATCCATGATATTTGATAGAATGTTTTGTATGTGTGAGGGGTGTTTACCATGCATGTGTCTGAGCGAATGTAAACTACAAGCCTTGATCATACAGAAATGTAGAGTAACTTAGTGGGTGTACAATACTAAAAACTTCCGATCACACTTGTTGATAGATAAAAATATCTCTCTCATGCTCCAGGTGAGATAAAAAGAACATTTCTATGTACAGTCTTCAAAATTGAAGACACTCTCTGAAAATGCTTTTCTGCTTATAACTTGCGCAGCTGGTAATGTTACGTATCTGTTATATACTTCATAAACCTGAAGTTATGCTAAATTTGCTTGAAAGTGTTATTTAAAATGGAGCCTAAAAAAGAAACTTTAAACATAATTTACCTGAAAAGACCCATCCCACCTTATTCATATTATCCATCACTCACAATAGGAAGAGCAAACCCAGCCGGTATAAATAAGAGGACACTATTCCTGCTTATCATCATCTCCGCTTTGAGAGTCAATCATTTAGTACAAACATTTCTAGCAGGGGATTTTTACTGGCAAGATATGCGTAAAATACCTACATTTAAGCTTAGTTATCTAATGCTTTTATACATTTTAAAAACCTTTCCTATGCTAAAGTTACATTAAAGTTTGTCAATTAGCATTTCTGATCCACCCACCAAGCACATACTTCGCTCATTTGTAGGCATTACCAATATTTGCTAATCACCCCCTGGGAGTCTAGTGGTAGTGTTTTCAACTATGTAACTATGAATGTATTTAGCAGTTACGGGCAATAACCAACCATACAAATGACAGACTGTGCTTGGTGGGTGTATTAGAAAATGTGACTAGCCGGTAAAAATAAATAAAGACTGTCAGTGTAAGAGTATTGTAAGAAAATGCATTAGTTTTAACAAAATTCAAAGTACTCGTTATTACCGGTTATTTTAAAACTACACCATTTTGGCAACTTCCATTATAATCCTTTAAAACAAGAGTGTGCTGAACAAAAATATGCAATTTGATCCAATTTTAGTACCATCACTTCAATAAACCATATTATACCATATTAAACATCTCACAAACAATCCATACCTTTCTCTGGTAAATCGCAATCCAATCTGTAGTGGCAAACCACTTGTGGTTCTTGATGTCATTTACTCCATTCTTCAGATTTCCGTATCGTTTGGTCAAATCTACCTGGAGCAAGTTCCTTAGGAGGTCTTTAAGGTCTGAACTGAAGTGGGATGGAAACCGTACCTATGTATAGACAGAAAACAAAATACTGACTTTTATTACCATAGTCCATTGGTATATCTAATAGGCCAGGGGCTACTGATATTGTATATAATTATATTATATTGTAAAGCAGATAGAAGCCTCAGCTGCAAAGGCAAAGTAATTTTCTTTTAATTTATTTAAGCAAATTCAGTGATTTTTCTGTGATATTTACACCAAAAATCATAAAATGGGCTTTGAATTTATAGAAAACACTATTTCTGAATAATACTACCTAAAAATAATAAAGAACAAATCTTGTAATTTATTTTATAATAAATAATTGTGTGGTAATAAGCAAAAAAAAAAAAATGTTGTTACATTTTACAGAGTTAAAAATAAAAAAATGTTCAATTTAGCATGGACATTTTTTAATACAAAAATGTAGTTAATCCGAATTTACAGTAAAAAAAAAAAAAACAGATAATAAAAAGCAATCATTTCAAACAAACTATAAAAGAATAATACGATTACATTATGTTTTGTTCTTTGCCACTTTTGACAATGGGTAGGGGGGTAACTAAACATCTTTTCACCAGAGATGGGCTATGGTCTACGATTTTCCCACTATAGGAAAGAACGCATAGTAAATAAAGTTATGTGCGCAAAATGCACTTGAGATGCTTAGTAAATTCCCCTTATGAGTGCAAAACTACCATATGTATAATGTTTCTCTGAAAAATGCCCTATCGAAAAACATTTTTTTATCCATGCTCCTACACCAAGCAATACTATATAGGAATATTCAAAATATGATAAAAGTTACAGGATTTCTCTTAATTATTATGATACCAAATTGTATATTTAATTTGCGAAACAAAGGATTTTTTTGTCTATGTTCCCATTAAAAAGTCACCATGAAAAAACAGATTAACAGAAAACACTGGCAATGCATATGTCTGGAAAAAAAACTGGGTTTAGAAGTACATATAATTAGGAGTAGCCACAGGACTAAAGAGTTTTTTGGTTTCTCAGTTGTCAAAAACTTCTATTTGTTCTCTGAAACATGAGTTAACAAATGTTAATATAGATGTTTTATGTTCTGGAATAGCCACAGACGTCCTGAAGGCTTTTAAGTTTGATTTATATGCCTCAATTTTAAAACCAAATAAAAATAAAATAGAAAATTGATGAGAAGAGATACATTTGATGAAATATTCTTATTTATACATGGGAGTGTCCCCCCTTGCTCTCACATGGAGCCCTCAACATGTTCAGTTATAAAGCATACCAAACATTTATCAAAAATTCTGGCTATTCAAGTTGAAAACGTAAGATTATTATTTTTTCATAATTGCCGTCTAAAAGAAAGAACCTAACTTTACGGTCCAGTTTACTAAATATCTCTGTAGCCATCCACAGGAAATTTGATGTTTGACTACAAAGTGTGCACCAACTTGTACCTGATGTCAGTGTTACCCTGAGCATCGTCAGGAGAGGTATACTGTAATAAAAAGTTACTCACCTTGCCAGAAACGATCTTTTCATAGATTTGAATTGGCTGGTCAGCGAAAAATGGAGGATAACCTGCAGCCATTTCATAGATTAAAACACCTAATGCCCACCAGTCAACTGCTTTGTTATAGCCCTAGAACAAAAAAAAAATATAAAGTTCATTTTTGAATATCCATATAATCAGATGGAAAAAAAAGGGGAGTATTGGTATAAAGCAATTTATAAGCATGCAATTTGTTTAACATTTCTATATACTTAAAATTAAATTAAAGTGAAACTCAAGAAATTCTAGTGTGATATTTTGTAAAATTAGAGTCTGTAATAAGCATGTTTTTTGCATGAAATGGCATTTGTCTTTACATTAAATTGCTAAAGTCTGTAATTTTTAGCTGATCAACCCGATTACTCAGAGTCCACGTCTTCAGTAGAACTCATTTAAAAATCAAAAGACTGGGCCCACTCAGTGCCATTTAGTAGTTTAATCTAAATTTTCTTTTCTCAGTTCATAATTAACAGAAATATCCTACCACAGGATATAAGGACACAGGACAGGGGTTTGATTTCTTCATTGCAATCAGTGATATTTTATCTAAACCTTGTATTCGCATTTCTTACACTGAAAACAAAAAAAACTTTACATGAATCTGCACTTTTCATTGTAATAGTGAAAAAGTAAAGCCATTACAACTGCTCCATCTTACAGCGCAGTTAAAATAAAAAAAAAATGGTAAAATATGTAAAAACAACCCCCAAAAAAACACAACTTTACTTTCGAGCAGTTTTCACGCTTGTAGTTTTAAAATGCAGCTGTGATTGCTTTTATGGCATTTAACCTTGTCCTAAGCAGGTATCTCTGCATCACAAGAATAATTCAGATCATAGGACCATGAATTACAAGCACCTTCTAAATGCTCATATTTGTATTTCCCACAAACATAAATTCCCAATTTTTTGGATCACATGCTGTGATTTGTTGGTCCTTGTAGGACCTGCAGACCACCACCCTGCACAGAGTTCAAGAAAGAGTGAAATATGCATCAATCCACACACAAATTATTTCAGAAAAGGTTTGATGTTTTAGAGCACTGTTGATAAATTCCATGTCCATTTAGCTCCTTGGTATTACTCCCTTACCTTGCTCAAAATAATTTCAGGTGCCAAATACTCTGGTGTTCCACATAATGTCCAAGTTCTGCCCTTTACCCTTTTGGCAAACCCAAAATCTGTGACCTGTGAGGAAAAACAGTGAATCAAAAGAGTGTATGCTTACCAGAATAATAGTTCTGCAATAAGGATGTAATTAATTCAAATGGAACTGTGTGCCAACATGTCTTCCATGCCTCCTTCATTTATCCAAAAAGCAACTTTATTTAAAGTGCGTTTGTAAAGATCCACATTTATTTTATGTCCATATAATACGTTTGGTAAATGAGTGGACACAAAATCTAACATGCAGTATTGTTCAAGTGCTATTTAGAGATTATAGTGCCTTAGATTGCACAGTTACCATTTATTTCCATTGGTGGTGCATGCACCATGTTTGAATCACATGTATATAGGATGGGAAAGTGTAAGCAGGAGTAGTCTGATTAGTCGTATAAGAGGTGGACCTTTGACAAGTCATCAATATAAAAAATCCTTATTGTTCCAGGCTCAAGTTTCAGAGATCAGGTAAGAGATAGGTTAGAAAGACAGATTCTCTCAAAAGATTTCTTAAAAAACCCCAAACATAGTTGAAAAATAAATTAACCTGAACAACCCCAGAACACTCAATTAATTGGTGTAAACCAAAATAGATAAGTTTGGGTTTTAACAAAGAGAAGTTATACAAACCTGAATATATCCTTGTTGGTCAATTAAAAGATTTTCTGGTTTTAGATCCCTGTAGATGAGGTCTAGTGAATGGAGGTACTCAAATGTTAGCACTATCTGAGCTGCATAAAATCGTGCGTGAGGCTCACTGCAAAAGATTACAGAACAGTCAGTTATGGGCACAAATCATCTCAAGAGAAAAATAGAACTGAAAAGCAAATGGGGGGGGGGGGGGGGGTGTATATATATATATATATATATATATATATATATATATATATATATATATATATATATATATATATATATATATATATATATATATATATATATATATATATATATATATATATACACACACACACACACACACATATACACAAAATTAAGTATTGTCTGGCCTTCCTGTGATACAGCCCTTTGATGGGACTAAATGCCTAAAAAATAATTTTATTTTGGGGGCAATTCTTAAAGAACATAAAAAAACCTTACTATATGTTGTGTTAGCAATGGTTTCCTGGGAAATTGCATCATGGATGTTGATGCATTTATATGAAAATGAGCAGCTCACAAATATTAATTTGCTGCTAGGCTGTCCGTGTAGTGGACAAAATAAAAGTCTGCAATGCTATCAGGCAGTTAGACCCCTCTCCCAACATTATAAAATTTTAAGTTGCACATTAGCAACTGAGCCACACATTATAGGAAGCACAATATAAATTCTCAAAAAAAAATAAAGAAAAAGGATGAAATGATTTATTGTAGAGAAAATCTGCTAGTGTAAAATGTAATGCTCTTTAAAATTAAATCAAATTTCCGTTGAGGTGATAGAGTTCCTTTAAATGAAAGTCAATGAGCATCAATATATGAAATAACTTACCTGAACCTTCCAATTCTTCTTAGATGTGAAAACATTTCTCCTCCGGGGACATATTCCATAACCATGTATAAATTTGAATTATCCTAAACAGAAATTAAGTATATTTATTTGCAAGATAACTGTACAGTACATTCACTACACAGACTCTTTGTTGGCTATGAAAACTTTATTGAATATGGTGGTTCCTAAACCTGGTGTAAAACAGTGGTGGTAACAGATAGCTGAGGGGCTTCATGTGGCCCTCAGTCTCTTCCCCAGCCTGCTTCCTGGAGTGGGAGAAAATGCCGCTCTCCAACAATACACAATCTATTATAGCTCTGTAAAACCCTTTAGATTGTGAGTTTTCAATCTTGCCGGGTACTTTGGGGAAAACAGATTCTAAGCTCCAAGGTGGGGCACTCTATTTTTGCAACGTGTCAATATAGTTTTGCCTTGATCGTAACCCATGTATAGCGCTACGGAATATGTTGGTGCGTTACAAATAAAAGATAATCAGATCTAGCAAATAAGCTGCCTATTTATAGTACAATTGTTTAACTAATTATGCCTCTCTTACCCATTTAAGGTTTCCTACACTGATTTTAACCATTTTGCTATTGAAAATTAAAAAAGGACAGTTGGTTGTCTCAAGTTGTGAATAGTATGCGCTACTGCACATTAATATCTATATGCAGGTGCACAACTATTTTCTGACACATTGTATACCTACACACACATATTACAGTAATAAGGGGACCTTAAAAGTTTTTTTGAATAGCTAAATTTGACAATGGGCAGAATGATTTTAGAAAGTGAAAAACACACACTTTTTAGTGCAATTGTTGTTTAATGCATGGGTCCATTTTATTTTCTTAACTGATCCGGTGTGCTATGTTATTATTGGAATTAAAACAACAACAACAACAACAACGCAGCATTAAAATGGACTCCAAGCGATGGGATAAGATAAATTTGATAAAGGACTCTAACTACAGCCTTAGTTCCATGTGCTCAAGATCAAAAACAACTGATAGATATGAAGAAGGAAATCTATGATCCTCAAAGGATCCTTCTACCTGGAAGGCTCTACATGTTAGAAGTCCCAAAGCTTGCTAAAAGCCTATCTTGGGATGGAGCAACCAACTATAGCACTCTGAGTCCCTGACTAGTGAGCTCGGAGCACAAATTCCCATTTAACCCCAACACACCGATGGGTCCTAGAATGTAAAAATCAGTTTAAAAACAATATGACAATCAAAATCAGGATACACAGATAACAACCTCCTAAATATATACTAGGGTCTGACATTGTTATGGCTTGCAGTATGTAGCTCAACACTACATAACAGGGAATCCCCTAAATAGGGAGCCTCACAAAGTCAACTTACAGACACTTCAAAGTATCAAGAGTAAGAGTAACATCCCATTCATTTAAGCCATAAACTTTTCTGAAGGATAGATGAATGTCTTGACCTAGTTGTGGTCCTTGAGTATAGGTGTGAGGATCATTTCTATTGGCCAAAACATTTTCCATTATGATATTATTGGAGGAACATGAATCATTTGGTTACAAAAAGAAAAAATATGAAACATCCAGATACAAAATATAATACTCATAACAACCGTCCAAAACAGTTTTGCAACTACCAACTTATTTGATGTGACAAATATTATTTTAAATGTTGCATTTAATGAGCACACAAAAGATCATATACACATTTAGACATAAAGAGACAGATTTGAACACTAAAATGTTTGTGTGTATTTTTTGTTTTAATATAACTTAATGGCTGGTCCTATTTGCATAATACACTGCCAGTGTGTGTATTTAGATGAATCCTGATGAAGTGCCAACAGCTGTTCAAATATGGATTTTTATCTTGTGCTATGTGTACATTAAAGAGGGAATAGAAAAATCCTGACATCCTCATTGTCCTAAGTTAACTGTTTTTTTCTCAGAATTAAGTTCTCAAAAAGGTAATTGCAATGCAGTCTGGGAAAACAAAAACAAGTCCACAATGCATTTCCACTCCAATAACACCATATGCATGTTCCCTTTTCCATATGCCTGCTGTAGAAAAAAGCTTTAAAGCATGGAATAGGATGGATTTGCTACCAAATTTTTCCTTAGTCATATATGTGTGTGTGTTCTATTTTGTTTTAAAAAAAATCTTTAAAATTATGGTCCTTCAAAAGACCTTCAGTATTAAAGGGGATATGTAAGGGAGCTGGATTATGAATGCATCTGATAAAGAAGAATTAGTAGTGTATGAAAACATGTTTTTCTTGGAAATATCCCAAAATAAACAATTAGCTTACCTTGAAATTTATAAATAATTTACTATGTAGCATGGAAGGGTGGGGGGAAATCACCCTGCATTTCGAATACATTTCGAAACCTTAGAGACTAGCAATATATATATCCACATAATAGCAAACATAATTCAGCAATTAATACTTCTAGAAATAATCTGCTAAATATAAACAAAAAAGTCCCAAAATAAAGTTGGATCAAAACTGTAAATATTAAATTGAGGTCAAAACATGTTCATAAAATTTATATCAATAACCATACATGCATTGCAAATTGGCACTCATGGAGAATGCGATTATTGCAGAAAACAGTAGACTCAGTTAACGAGAACTCTCAAGGAACCAGAAAAATAAAATTTAATACTGTGCTTTAAATAAAAAAAATATTTACAGGGCTCAACATATGCCAGGAGCCAGGTTGTCATGCCACAAAATACTTACAGGCACCTAGATTGTATCCACTGTATGTGACTGAGCCAGGGCAGTGTTGGAGTTACATTCTCCGGGGTCAGCACCACACAAACTAGCCGAACATACCTGTGTGTGAGGAGTGAAAGCTGCTGCTGCTAGAACAGCCCTCACTGACAAATACTTCGCAGAGCATCCTATGTGCAGTTAATCTAGGCCTCTTAATGGTGCCTCTCAAGCAACCAGAAACATTTATCCGACACCTACCGATCCCTGTGGGTGCCGGATAACTGAGAGTCTACTGTATATGTTATATATTCAAAGTATTCCCAGCTTACCTTGAAGGAGTACTCCAATCTGACAAGGAAGGGGAAGTTCACTGCTTGTAATATTCTTTTTTCATTCAGCGTGTGTTCTATTTGCTTCAGCTTGACAACCTAAAAATAGAAAGTACAGTACATGCTCAGCTCACGGCAGGGATGATTTCACAGACAGCAACAAAAGCAACATTTCTTATCTACCTATAGATAAAAAAAAAAAGTAAAATAAAAATGTAAAAAAAATACATCTCAACAACTGACAGACATTCTCATTGAGGGCCTCTATAAAAAGGTTCTAACCAGAGGCGCTAAATGTTTAATTAGCTATTGATCATTAACAAAAATCTTATTAAATGATTTCAAAAAGTAAAAAATAAAACTAAGACATAAAAATACAGGAACACTACACTTCAATTTCTTGATACCTTTTATAGAGGTGGAGACGCACAGCTCTGGTATAGCTTGAAAAGGTAATATTGAATTTATATGGGGTGACTGGCTGTGATGCAGATATAAAGTGGTTTCAGAATGAGCGGTGTAGACAGGTACAAGCTTGCGCCTACACAGTGCTCTTCATTAGCTGCCCCAGTTAGCGCTCATAAACAGATTGCTGCCAAACTAAACCACTTTAACACAGCAAGGTGTCCAAACAACAAAAAGCACTATCCAAACATCTATGTTGAATTTATTTATATATACTTTACAAGAGCAAAATTATAGATCAAAATGGATGTCGGTGGGCAGTTTCTTCTGTGCAAAGGGATTTGCCTAGCAATTTAAATTGTTGCCTATAGGGGTGGCAATGCCCATCCTCAGGTGTGCTTCTTGCTTTTAAATTATTTCTATTTGCAGAGCTTACAAACCATTCCAGTATGCTCAGATTTAACTTTATAATAGATATGAATAAGGAATATTGCAGTATATAGGGATAACTTTTTTACTGGACAGACGTCTTATTTATAGTGGCGAGCTTTCGTCAGGTTTGACCTCTCTTTATATCAAGTATTCTATATTAATTGCTTCAGACTTGATATACTATAATGTTTGCCTTTTATTTGTTGCCTCTCATTTCAGCGTACTTTTTGTCTATAGATCAATACCAACCCATTAACCCCCTATGATAGTACTTGCATATGTTTGCATCTTTAAAAAATACTGTGGCACAGAACCATAGTAATGACTCCATCAGCATCTGAAACCTGCATAAATGAGAGAGTGGGAGGTTTGTTTATGGGGGAGGAGAACAGAATGGCTGACAACTCATGTCATGTACGGCATCTCAAGGAAGAATGGAAAAAAAACACTGAGGTTCACCAGCTACAGGAAAAATTTACTAGTCTGGTTAATTCTATATATTAATATTCAGCCATTGTGTTTTAAGAATAAAAGTACCACAAAAAAAAAAAAAAAAAAAAAAAGGTGTCATTTGTAGTATGCTTTGCTGAAGATTGTGATAGGATAATGTATATAAAAAAAAGAAAAAGAAAATGTAGAAGAAAAGTTATATATATATATATATTTTTTATTATAATAATTATTATTATATTATTATTTCAACACACATACATAACATTACCTCATACTTTTTTTTTAAGTTATATAATAAAGTCAGTATATTTGTATTATTTAAAAATGCTAAATAAAAAGATCTGTCTTTCGGGGGAATTGAACTCCACATCTTTAGCTCCACAAACAGCTGCATTACTTACAGAGCTATTTCACCAGCTATTGCATTTATTGCTAGAATATAGCTAAGTAGTTAAAATGATGCAGTCACAGACTGATTCAAATCACTGAAAGCTTTTGATTAAATTCTTAGTTTGAATTAAGTATAAATGCATAAAAACTAGCAAAAAGGTAATGCAGGCAGAACACTTTCATTCATCTTGGTCATTTGACCTCTGCCAGCCAATGAATTCTACAGATTAAACTTCTGTGACACATTATTAAATAACCTCTGATGCAAACACGAAGGAACATGACTTTTTTTTTCAAGGCAGCCTTCTTGGAAGTTTATTTTTCATCCCTGGACACCTAATAGGTTGAGGAGAGAAGCATAACGGTCTGAAGCAATAATGCTTACTGCAAAATCAGTGACCAAATAAAAATAAAAACACAAAATTAAATCCAATTGCAGACCACTACTGTGTCTTTTTAAGTAACAATATCAATACAACACCACCGTGTGAATTAGTATAGACTTTACAGACTTGTGAAAATCTGGGACCTCTGTCTATCCCTACATCTGGTCCATCAGACATACCTTCTGTTTATCCAGTATCTTCATTGCGTAATACTGTTCTGCACCTTTATGCTTCACCAACATTACCCTCCCAAATGAACCTGTTCCAAGAGTCTTTATCCTTTCGAAGTCTTCTAGGCCTGCAGTATTCTGTGGGAAACAAAAAAAAAAACCAAATATATTTTAAAAACCATAAAATAAATTTATATTTCTTTTTTTAAACTTATGGTGGGCTGAAGAGTAATAGAAGCCCTCCATCGTACAGTAAATTAATAGTACATTTGTGATTCCATATGAATGTCTAAAAAAAAAAAAAAAAAAAAAAAAAAGTTAAACTTATTTCCTGCTCAAGTTTCTCAGGAATACAGCGGATGCACTGCACTCTGGTCTCCTTTTCATGGGCCTGCCCAGTTTCCCACAATGCATCCTCCCTCTATTAATCCGAAAACCATTATACACATTGCATCTTTTAGGATATGCTCGCTGTATTCCCAGTTTTAAGCATAGCACAGAAATGATTATGCACTTTGACCGAAAACAGCGCTGTCTGTGGGTAGATCTCCTGGTTTGTGCATAATCCATCCCGTGCTATGCTTAAAGCTGGTAATACAGCCATCGTTACCAAACTGAAATTTGCATAATGTTTATAGCTCTGGGAAACTGAAGGTACTCAAAAAGATTGTTACATCTTAAAATTGTTAATGGCAGCGTTATACAATATTTTTGTGCAAGTCAGAAGCAAAGTGGTTATTGCAATCAATATAGATGACGGATAGCTTGGACAACCTGGTTTCTAGTTAACTCTTTCACCTACAACACCGATAGCGTTTCCAGCACAAACATGCTGCTAAATGTAGAACAGAAGCTCGGAATTACAGTGTCCCGCTAATATTGTCATGCATTTAAAAAAAAAACGCTGTGCGCAGAGTGCGCATGTCATTAGATCTCCTTGGCAGATACTTAAAGCACATTGGCCGATAAGACAGTTATACATTTGAAAGCACTTTGTTACATCTGAAAGGGGTCATTTGAAACTCCTGGAGCAGAATAAAGAAAAATATGCCTTCAATGGCCCTTTAAGTAGTGGTGGACAGTTCGGTCCTACAAAGTCCAGGGCTGAAATCTCTCCGTTTTAGAAAATAGAGTAACGCAGGTGAGATAATTGTTCTACCTGGACTCGTGCAGTGAAGGACTGAAATCCTGGACTTTTACAAACCCTTGTAGGAGCTAGTTGCCCACCACAGTGTTAACAGTTTGCCTTTCTACACAAGAATAGTTAAGCAAGGAGCAGACATACCAGTAATGCCGCAGCACAAAGACAAACAAAACCGCACAATATTAAAAACAACAAAAGCTGTAACATTAACCTGAAAAACCAGTTCTAGTAGCTGGGGCGAGTTGCATTACACACTCCGTGCAAGCGCCAGTTACATACACACTATAAACAGAGCAATGGAGGAATGCAGTATAAATCATGTCTGTGTGCACAGAAAGACAGTAGTGGGTGTAGCAGGAGGAAACGGCTGAACCTTGTGCTCTCTGCTTATAGAAACTATAAAGTGCATCTGTGGCTGGGAAACTATAAAAAAAGATGCTGAGCCTGAATGAGTCGCTTACTGTGGCTTAGGTCAGTCTTTGTGCCTCAGGTAGCCATTGGTGTTCAGCGCTTCAGTTATGTCCAGCTCTCAGACAGATGTGCTTGCAGTTCATATGGTCACTGTGTTAATGGTTGTGCTTGTCCAGTATCTTTGTCATGAAAACCATATGGAGTGGATTGTCAGTTCCTCCTCCAGTGGACTGCAATTTGTCTGACCTCTCCGCTAGGACCTGTCCATCCTGGGTGACCCTACATAGTTTACAGCCTCACTGAGGTAAACAAATCCCTTCACCATGAAAAGGTAGTGATCCTCAAGGGGCAGCTAGTCCTACTCATTTTTAAATGATCAGTCTATGTCGTCGTCGTCGTGATCCATGCCGGACTTGATCCATGCCGGACTTGATCCATGCCGGGAACCAGAGAGCTATGGATTTAATATTGTATTGCTGGCTCCTAACATTTTAATTATTTTACATATATTTATATAAGCACAATCCCATCCCTGGCTCCTTATTAAGCTTCAATATCATGGCTCCCAGGTGTAATATACTTGTCAATCCCTTTACTTGCTAACGGATGTGAAACAAAGTGAACTTTTGAAACACTAGGGTTCATTAGGACTTGTTTTGTGTTTCGGACTCTCCATGATTCTTTGGACTGCAGAACGAGTAGGACTAGCTGCCCCTTCAGGATCACTACCTTTTCATGGTGAAGGGATTGGTTTACCCCAGTGAGGCTGTAAACTATGTAGGGTCACCCAGGATGGACAGGTCCTTCAGAACACCAGGCACGTCTTATGCCTTGTTGTGCTTATACATAAGGTTCTCTTGGCAAAGATACTGGAGTGGGTTGCCAGTTGCGTCTCCAGTGGACAGCAATTTGTTGGACCTCTCTACTATGACCTGTCCATCTTGGGTAACCCTACATGGCATAGAGCACAGCTTCACTGAAGTACACAAGCCCCTTCACCAGAACAGGTTGTGATCCAGAAGGGGCCATTAAATATTTTTCATTGCATACAAAAAAGTACACTTATTTCAAATAAAAAAAAAAAAAAAAAAAAAGTTGACCAAGTATCCTTAAAAAAAAAAATAGAAAGTAAACTTCACAAAATTATATTTAAAAAGTCAGTACTGCGGTTTTAGGGGCATGCAAGAAGTCTAAATAATAACAGCTTTGTGAAAGAGGGAATAAGCAGTTACATCAAAGTGTATTCTGCCCATATTCTTAAACGTAACTACAGCCTCTTACCTGGGGCGGACTTTCCCATTTTCTTAAAAAGTCTTCTTTGGCTTTGGCTAGAAATTCTTTCACTGGATAAAAAGAAGAAGGAGAAACGTTAGTTATCAGGGATATTAAAAAATACTTTCTACCTTTTCTTCCGTATTCTTTTGATATGCACTTTGTAATTTTATCACTGAAATTAATTTAAACATCGTCACTAATAATACTTTAAAAAAATTAAAAGTTAAATATTTTTCCATATTAACATATGCAGATCAAACAGAGCATTATAAGACTTTACGACAAAAATTATATATAAAAAAGTTAAACCGTAGTAGCTTTAGTTACAAAAATCCTTAGGATACATATTTTCTTCTAAATAAAGCCTGAAAGTGAAAAAAAAAAAAATACAAAAAAATTAAGATGTTTAAAATGTGTTAACCAGAAAGGGACACTGTAGTGGTAATACATTAGTTTATTTGTTTACATTTATTTTAATTTTAGTTTTAGTGTTTCATGGACTAAGCTGCTTCTGGTCACCCCATATTAGTACAGCGTCATGGCCAGATTCTACGCACCCCTCAACACCTAACAAAAATATGCCGGGTTTAGGTGTTCCTGCAGTGGCCACTTTGCCTACCCAGCAGGCTGTCCTGGTAAGAGTATTTATCTGCAATGAGGCACAGCTATCAAGGTAGTCGGTAGTCTCTGGACACTTGTTTTGTTGATCAATCGTGTCGGACTCTCCATGGACTGCCGCACGCCAGGTACATCTTGTGTCTGGTTGTGCAAATCCAAATGGTTTTTATAGCAAATTGTATGACCTGTCTGCGATGGCATCTTGGGTGACCCTACATGATATAGCTCGCAGTTTCAATGGAATACATAAGCCCCTTCGCCACAAGGTGGTCGATCCAGATTTTATTGCAAATATGTTATTGCACTTTATTGTATGAGCACTACAATGGTCCTTTAAGCAGCCACTTTAAAATCTCCTAGCTCAGCACCAAAAAATGTTAATTATGAAATATTCCAATATGCTGCAATTTTGTGGGTTACTAGGATGCAGACGCCTTAGTTGATCATATAATGCCAAATAAGGAGGTTTTATATATGAAATAACCCCCTCTCATAGTTGGGCACTTGCTGTAAGCACCTACTTCTCCAATTAAAACATAACCCATCTCATGTCGGCAGGCGCTTGTAAAATAAAGATCCCACAAAATGCGATTGAGGGGGAGCAGCAGATTGCTAGCCAGATTGTAATAAATATTTGGCTTTCAGACAGATTATGAAAAAATAAAAAAAGCACAGATATGGAAGCCAAAGGGTTGTAACAAACCCAGTTTTATTGATGTTTATTTTCCAAACTAAGCAAGTGGAAATATTTATTAATACTCTTGTGGAGACCTTGACTTTACTTTTTAAAAAGTTGACCATTATAAACACATACATACACACCAAATATTATCCCGTCTAAACCGACCCACTGAAATCATGGGTGTAGGAACATGGGGACTAGGGACACAATCCCCCCCACACCCACACACCAATTTGTGTATGTATCTGGATAAAGAGGTTTTGTGCTCTGTGTATAAAAGGAGCAGGTAAGGTTGGATAAATAACAATCTATTTATCCCGTGACGTATCACCACCACTGTGAGCAATCATTTAAAAAAAAAAAAAAAAAAGTAATTAGGATTATTATTTTAATTCATTTATAACGCGCTAACATATTCTGTAGCACTGTACATAAATTAAGTTCAGACAAAGATAAATACAAATTAACATCTAGCAAAGCAAGGAGGGCCCTGTCTTTGGGAATTCACAAGGGACATTAGATTCCTAGCTAATAGTACTTAGGATAGAAACACGCAGACTTACATAGACTGAGGACTTTCCCATATCACTTATATATATATATATATATATACACACTTATAATTGCGGTTTGTTTTGATATTTTATGTACACTTTTTGGCCTAATAATAATAAGCTTTGGAGTCATATTTTAATATGGAGAGCCAATATGGTTAACACAATATTATTTTAAAATGCTTGTTCATTATTTCCAAAAAGGAATATGTGGTAGAAAAATATATGTTAAGTTGTTTACTAATAACATTTGGTGTTTCCTACCTGACATGACAATGTGATCTTCAATATGATGGGAAGACCAACTGACATTTCAAAAGATTGGTTCTAGAACATGGGGTTTCATTAAAAATCAAACTGTAAAACTGTACCTAAGAAATCAAAATGGAACTCCAGATGACGTCCACACTCAAGAAACATTTGTAAGATAAAAATTTCACATCCAGGTAAGACAGATTTCACTCTTGTTACATATGCACCAAGGAGAAACACCAATGAGCTTTTTAGCCTACTTTGTTATACAGTTTAATGAGGTATGATGCATCTTTTAACAATCCTAGATCAGTCTAAAAATATGAGTATGGAAATGCAGCGCCATGTAATTGGATTTATAATAGTTACATAATACACGGTTTATCATATTCAACATTTTTAGATCCCCCTGTGATCCTTGTTGAATGTGAAATGTAGGACTAGCTATATTACTGTTCATTGGCAAGCCCCCAGAGCAGGTCAACATTTAAGTATTATCCCAATATAACTTTGTGGGCTAGTGTATGTATGTATGTATGTATGTATGTATGTATGTATGTATGTATGTATGTATGTATGTATGTATGTATGTATGTATGTATGTATGTATGTATGTATGTATGTATATATATATATATATATATATATATATATATATATATATATATATATATATATATATATATATATATATATATATATATATATATATAATAAAAAACACACTGAACGCTTAGGACTTTAGTCTTCGGATATCTGGAAAACTCTATTAAAGACACACATTTGTAAGCACTTACTCCTATTATGCTAAAAAAACATAACCTTTATTACATTCTTAAAATATAATGGTTAAAATCGGTCGTTTCTTTATGACAAGTTCCTATTAATCACCATGCATGGTACCATAGTTCCC